>VVHJ01022109.1:10632-22362 GCA_015107715.1 Tylochromis polylepis
TATGTGTGTGTCTGTAGTATGTGAATTTTGAGGTTGGGATTACCATTTGACTCCGTGTCCTGATGGTGGGTGTGTGTCTATGCTTGCCTGCATGCCAATATGTTTTTTTTATTTCTTTCTGTCTCTTGTAAGATGAGACTGCAGTTCAGTAGATTAGTAAACTGTATGAATGAGTTTGGCACATTTATATTGGTTGTGGTGAAATAGACATGCAAGGTTTTTTGGTTGTTTTTGTTGTTGTTGTTCAGAGCAATGTTTTTAAATGTGCAGAAAGAACTAACATGAAATTCAATCTATCTCTAACTCAGTGGTATTAAAATTGCAAAAAGGAATAAAAGAAAGCAATAATTGTGATCAAATATGTTGCTGTTAAACTGATGTGGCACTTGGAACACTAGATATTAAAAATTACAAAGAAAGTAAACTTGCTTTATTTTGCTGGGTTCTCTTCTGGCTCTGTGTTTTCCAATAGCCACACAATTTCTAGGCTGACAGCCCTTCCCATCATGTCCTATCTGTCTGAACTTCAATCCAGGACAGGCCGCTTAGCAAAGCGGGATTTTTTTCAACACAGTTCACTGTCAGGCCAAATTGGTGCAGTGGTCTGAACTTGAGCATCATGGTTGATGGAGAAGGAGAAGGGCTATAATGAGGAAAGCAACACAGAGTAAAAGGCGAAGAAAGTTAAGCAGAGAGGATGAGGGGATAATAGAAAGCCAAACAAAGGTTTTTTTCCAACTGGGTGTGCTTAAGGACATCCAAAAAAGAAAAAAACAAAAGAGAGCGAAAGATAGCCAAAGACTAAGAGTGGCAGTGGAGAGAAGAAGCAGATGGAGAGATGAGAAGCAAAACAAAAAAAAGGAGATAATAGGAAAAGTTAATAGAGGTGTGAAAAACAAATGCTGAATAGCCACAAGTGATTTTTCAGCTTTGTTGATTCTTATTAGCAGGCTCAACTCTTTAGTCCTGAATCACTGAGGACTTTTGGAGATGCTGCCTTTCGGCTATTCTACTTTCTTTCCACACTGCTGCTGATAAAGTGACATTCTTTTATGCTATTGTGCTTGTGTGTATAGGTGTGTGTGTGGTGTGTGTGTGTTTGTGTGGTGTGTGTGTGGTGTGTGTGTGTGGGTGGGTGTGGAATGAAGAGGTGGCGTGCCATTCCGCAGCATGTGAGTGAATGTGGAAACAAAAATATATCCAACTGATGAGATACAGTACATTCTGCCTCCCTCCTGCTCTCTCCTCTCTCTCTGTCTGTTTCCCATCATCTCTTTCTCTGTGGTCTCTCTCTCTTCCATAACTTCTTTTATCTGTTTGTAACCTGACTACTTTGATGTGCGCGAGACTTCGAGAGAAAAAAAAAGTCTTCAGCTCCTTCCAAAGGCCCCAAACAGGGGAAGAAACGTTTGAAGAGAGAAGGCAAACTTGCCTAATGGTGTGTGGGTGGGTGGAAAGCACAGATCCTGGCTATACGTAAAAGCTAAATGATTTTTATTCTGTAATATAAAGGAAATTAAATCAATGACATAATTACATTGCTCATCTGAGCTATAAGTTTTTATAACAGAGGTTCAGAATGTAACTGCAAATGCCTCATAATAAGAGCATATGTCCACATATCGCCATCACCACAACAGGCTCAGACACAGAAAGAGGAAGCAGGTTTGTAACAGGAAACTGCATTTGAATGTCTCCCACGACTTCAAGAGACTGTTTGAATATTGCAGCACTGTGTAAAAAAACAGAGCGAGATAAATGAGCTATGCCCCAATTCCAGAGTAATTTCAGATGGTTATGTTGGATACTGCTGAACACAATCCACTTCCCAGACGACTCCAATGAATGGCATTTTCAGATCCAAAGAAGTGTGATACAAGAATAAACATGACACTTACTTCACCAAAGGTGGTGCCATATTTAATGAGTAAGGTTCAAATGTAGCCACTTCATTAAAAACTTCTGGGATATTGATCTGGACTGTTAAATAGCAGAGAGGGTTTTTAATCAGTTTCAGCTGCTTTCTTCTTAATGAAATTAACAGCAGGTGCATTAGAGGTCCAACAATGAGACAACCTCCAAAGCAGGAATGGTTTTAGAAGTGGAGGCCACTGATATTTTTTTTCTGACTGTTTTTTCGTTAGTTTTGCATTTGGCTGGTGTCACTACTGGTAGCACGAGATGATACCTGGACCCTAAAGAGGTTGTACAGGGTTGTCCAGCTCCTCCAGGAAGGGCACATCGATATGTGCCATTGCCAGAAGATCTGCTGTGTCTCCCAGCACAGCCTCAAGAGACAGGAAGTTGCTTTAGAATAGTGTTTCCCAACCTTTTGGAGCCACGGCACATATTTCACATTAGAAAAATCACACGGCACACCACCAAACAAAAAAGTCACAAAAAGCATATTGATAATTTTTCCCCGCTTAGGGGAACCAGGCATAGCGGAATTGGCTCGGTTTGTCCCCAGTATACCTTTTTTGCTTTCTTCTGACCACTACTCATGCTAGGGCCTTCATCTGGGTTGGAATTTTCTCTAGGACCCAGGTCAGACTGACTACTTTTTCTTTTCAAATATTTATCTATTGCCATCATAACTATTACGTACTTTCTTCTTCGTCTTCTTCTGTTTTACTGGCAGTTGGCAACCCATTTAATTGGAGCATGAAGTTGTACTGCCCTCTAGTGGAAGATAATGTAATTGTTCTGCCCGTTACTCACGCAGGTCGCTTAAAGTGCTAATCAGGTGGAACCAGATAATCTTCCATAGCACAGTGGTTGGGAAACACTGCTCTAGAAGAGCTGGACAAGGCCACAGAAGGTCCTTAACTCATAAAGACTGGTATCTACTCCTTTGTGCAAGGAGGAGCAGGATGACCTCTACCAAATGTCATCCAGCAGGCCACTGGTGTGAATGTGTCTGACCAAACTGTCAGAAACAGACTTCATGAGGGTGGCCTGAGAGCCTGACGTCCGCTAGTAGGCCCTGTGCTCACTTCGCATCAGCATGGAACCAAGAATACCAGAATTCGCAGATTCACCACTTGTGCCCTGTGCTTTTCACTGATGAGATTAACTTTACCCTGAGCATGTGTGACAGATGCGAAAGGGTATGGAGAAGACATGGGGAACATTACACTGCTTGTAACACCATTCAGTATGATTGGTTTGGTGGTATATCCATGGAGGGATGCACAAATGTGTTTCTGCCGCTATACCCTGATTATCAAGGTACTGGGATGGAATCGTTTGGCCTACACTGGTGCAGTGGGTCTTGGGTTCCTCCTGGTGCATGACAATGCCTGGCCACATGTGGCGAGAGGAATTATTACCATTGACTTGCTTTCAAGCTTGCCTCAATAGAGCACCTCTGGGACAGTATGTTTCAGTCCATCCGACACTGCTAGGTTGCGCCTCATACTGTCCAGCAGCTCAGTGATGCCTGGGTCCAGATCTGGATGCGGATCACCCAGGACACCATCTGTCATCTCATTAGGACTAAGCCCCGATGTTGTAAGGCATGCATACAAGCACGTGGGGCTCATACAAAATACTTAGTACCATCGCTGCATCAGTTTCTTACTTTGATTTTTGGGGCGTATTTGAATTCAACCCTCTGTAGGTTGATCATTTTCATCTCCATCAAACTATGTGGCATCCTCTCATTCCTAACACATTATCCAGTCCATTTCTTTTTTTTACCATTAAGATCTGACGTTTTCAAAACATTCCTTTAATTTTTTTGAGCACCGTATATTCAGATTCCATCCCATTCCAACACTGAACATTATTGATCAATAGACACTGGAGTATGTATTGAAGCATCTGTTTTGTTATTCTCTGCTATGCATTTAGGACCCACGTCTCTATTGATTTTCCATAGTATTAAGGTGCCTGCTTTCTATTTCTGCTAGGAAATAAATAAATAAATAAAGCTGCCCTAAATGCCCAAAGCTGTTTTGTGATAGGAGGTAATTTGTAGGATCCTTTCACTTAGTATGATTATATGCACACATTTCATCACTAAGATGTAAATTATTCAAATGTTTGTTTGAGGTTACTATATAGACTGTGGACAGAGTGGAGCTTGGATTATAGTGAAATATGGAGATTTTATAGAGTTATGAAAACAGTTATAGAGTTAGCTAAGTGCCTTAGCTAACAACAGTTGCTCGCAAACACCTAGCTAATATTAGCTTTCTAATCCACTGAAAAATGTTCAACCAGCTTTAGCCAAAATGATATTTTGGTATTGTTTCAGCCCCCTGCTGAATATTGTGAGGCCAAATGTTTTCCCATTTAGTAGGCAATATAATTCAAAATTAACTATCTAGCTATAGTAACAGCAAAGATCACGCTGAATGAATTCTCTTAGGTCAGGTCCTCTATGTCTTTAATTTTCCTCAGTTTTTTTATGCAGTCTTAAGATTTCTCCCTCTGATGTACAGAAGACAGAAGTAGTAAACATAAAATTACTGATGATTTTATCGAGCTAATGGACAGTATGGGTCAATTACAAAACCAAGGCGAATAACATCTAACAGGCCAACTCTGATTGACATGATTCACAAATAATATAGAAGATAAAGCTATGAGTGGGTTATTGATGAACAATATTAGAAGTCATCTACCTGTCTTTATAATATTGGACCGGAAAATCCAGCTTCAAGGCTTCTGAAAATTGTAGAAGAAACAGAGATTACAGAAATAGTTAATACATGTAAAAATAAATTTTAAACACCTAATGATGAAATTGATATGACTGTAGTAAAGAAAGTAATTGATGGAATTATGTCTACAATAACATATATATGTAACTTATCATTCAGAACAGGTACATTCCCGGACAAAATGAAAATAGCCAAATTTATCCGATTACATAAAGCTGGTGCTAAATATAATTTTACTAATTAAAGGCCAGTTTCCTTACTTTTACAGTTCTCCAAGATAATTGAACATCTACTTGTTGCAAAGCTTCACAACTTTACTGAATTTTTTTTTTTTTTTTTTTATGGAGAGTCAGTATGGCTTTACATCAACTAGATTAACATCTGTGGGAATAATGGAAAATATAACTTTTTATATAAATTTTTAAAAATGCAGTGGGGATATTTATTTATTGACCTGAAAAAGGCTTTTGATGCAATTGACCATAAAATATTGTTCCAAAAAATGGAAAGATATGGTATGAGAGGGGCAGAAAACAATTGGTTAAAAAGTTATCTTGATAATAGTTTGTACAAATTGGTCAATCAAAATCTGTGTGCTTGAATATTACTTGTGGTATCCCACAAGGTTCAGTATTGGGTCCCAAACTGTTTACTATGTATATCAATGACATCTGTAGACAAACATGTTGAGGTTTGTTGTTTTTGTACATGATACAACCATTTTTTGTTCTGCGGAAGACTTAAAGCAGCTCTTTGAGGTTGACAAAAAGTAATTAATAAACTTAAATGTTGGTTTGATAATAATAAGTTATAAATTAAACAAAGTAAATATATTGCATAATTTAAGAACAAATGTGAGCAATACATATTTGATAGGTATGAAAATGAAATAGATTAGATAAAATGATGTATAATTTGTTTTGTCTGCTAACTCACATCATCTGTGCTATTGTACAGAACGGGAATATCATAATGTTGGTGATATGAGAGACATATCACCAATATCTGTGGGTAGACAGATGTATGTGTATAGTTACCATTTTGTAGGCAAACTAAAGGGCAGGACTGGATAAGCCACTGCTTCTTCCTGTTCCCTTTCAATCACCTTTTGTTTTTGTTTTACAGACCATTTTGTCCATCATTTTTTAAAATGTTTTCAATCTCCTGTGTTTGTTTTGTTGAAATTTTAATCATTCAAAATGAAAGAAGGAAAGAAAGAAAGAAAGAAAGAAAGAAAGAAAGAAAGAAAGAAAGAAAGAAAGAAAGTTTTTTGGTGTTTATCCAGGTCATATATGTCTAGATTCTTTAAATCTTCAAGCTCCATGAAGAACACACCGAGGTGTTTGTCCCTCTGGGCCGTGAGTGCACTGTGCATACCGGTTTGGGTCAGCTTAGTATGTCATCATCCTGTCCCGTTTACCTTAGTGGACATCTGCTATGAGGTGGCATGAGAGGGCACTGAAGTGTCACTGATAAATGTGAAGCAGAATGTGCATCCCTGTCCATCAACTGGGTACTCTGAGCCCTACAAACCCATGCTTGTAAATCATCTTGGCAACTTACTCCAGCAACTACCTGTGGCCTGAAAGAGGCTGTAATCCACTGATATCAAAAGGATTTAGGATCTGTAATCGTGACATGAAGCGCAAAACAGAGATTTGTCAAAGACAGTCCTCAATATGTCTCATTGGTTCAGTGAAGAAAACTCACCATCAAGGTGCTTGTTGTAAAGAAGCATAAAATACCAAATTATGTAACAAAAACCCTTAAACATCAACAACAAAATTCTTATGCATTTATAACATGTTTTCATCATCCTCTATGTGGGCTCATCCTTGTTTCACAGTTAAAGCTGGAGATGAAAAGAAAAAAATAACAACCCTGAGCCAAAAAAATAAATAAATAAATCCATTGGTATTAAATTTGTGTTTATTAAAGTTTTTTTTTAGACCTCTTTAACATCCACCCTGCCTTTAGGGGCTGTTTTTTATTTCTTTTTTTCCAGATATATTCGTTCATTCAACCTGCTAGTACAGGCGCATGCTACAGTATTACTGGGACTGTTCGTGTCATTGGCAAACTGGTAAAAATAATCACACTGAGAAAGGATGGAAAAAAGAATGGTAGATGTTATTTGTATGCTAAAAATGTGTAATTTTAGCCCCTTATTAGGTGGTTTCCAGGCAATAATAAATCAAGTATAATTCAAGTTTTTTGTATATAAATTTGATTTTACTGTACCAAAAATGGTACTATTCTTTTATAAGATGTTAATAGATGTATAATTGCTAAAACCACGTTGTTTTACCCTATTCTGGGGTGGTTGCTAGGCAACATTGATGATACTATAATTTATGGCATAGCTAAGAACCTTCCGTGGCCTATAATGTACCTATGTGTCTTCGGTTGCTCAGCGCCTAATGGTCTAGGAAAAGTTTGCAGACAAAGAAATAAACAAACACACAGACAGAGCGTATTATAGCAAGATATCTAACTTACTTTCACTTTTACACTATACTACAGAAGATAACACAGCCTGAGATACTGCTAATATTTGTTTTTTCTTTATTCACCCAATTTCCTTTCTTGTCTTTTTTTACCCCCTCATCTAAAAGCTTGCCTGGCATTACATCCATTCTTCTTCTTCCTGAGTACCATAGATACTTAAATCAGTTTGGTAATACTTTTACTTTTAAACACATTTGTTTAAAATCATTAGCATCATCTTAAGTGCAGTACTTTGTACTGTACTTAAAATTTCCAGTGGCTCTCCCATTAGTGATTAAGAACATATGGCTGATGGGTATGGGTAGATTGATGGAGTATTGCTGTTTTATAGAATATCCAGGAACTAATGTATTGTCACCATCGCTCAGTCAAGTCACACAATTCTCAGAAAGCATAGTAAAGAAAGGATACGTGCCACAAGCTATAAGGTCCACACTCTAATCTAGCAAACATTGTACTTCAAAAGTTTCTTCTATGCATTAAGAACAAAGCAAATACATTCCAAGACGTGCCAAATATCAAATTAAAACTGCAAAGCTCCCAGCAGTCTTTCAAGTCCATGTCTTTGACATTTTATACTTCAGAGTTCCTAATAAAATGAAGTTGAAATGAAACGAATTTTTGGTTGTCTGTATAAAAGCAGAGGTGAATAGTCTTGGGCAGTAGGACATAATCTTGTCGTGTCAATAAACAGCATGAGAAACACAGAAGCTACTTTTACATAAAGATTTTAATTTGCCTCACTGTGTACATACATCATTTTTTGAATAGATTCTTGCTTCATTTAACCTTTTTCTTTCACCTTATTGATAGCAGCCCAGTTGGCATTTACAACACAATTTGGTTTACCTAAAGGTAGAGCCTAAAGGTTAGATGGATGGTTACATGCAAAATGTTCTTGAGCACAAGACACAGTGTCCAATTGCTTCAGTGAAGCTGCTCTGTAGTGAGCTGTTGTTCTGAAAGAAAAAAAACCCTGAGGTGATGATATGAATATAAATTGTGCTGCTATAAAGAGCATGCTTGAGGAGGAATATTAAGATTAATTTCCTGGATAAGGTAAGGTTGCTGATTATAAAGCGGCAACAACCTCACTCACACTTCACTGTTATTAAGGGAGGATTCGCCCTCCAGTCATGGAGGGTATTGGTGGCATTTTGCTTAAAAGAAATTCAAACACACTCACTCCATCTGCCATTGTGCATCTCCCTCTTTCTCATGGAAAGCCGCCTTCTAATTAATTCATTAATTGCATGCAATTGTAAAATTGCTTCAACCCAAAGTTCTCTATTATTATTATCTGTGTCTCTGTGACATTATATTTTCTTTCAAGGAAATGACTGAGCATTAGCCATGTAGTTATACATTGCATATACATTATATATGAACTATGGGTGTCTGTGTTTGTTTGTGGACGTGTCTGTATGTGTGTGCAGCAGCAGATGTCACTCTTAAACAGAATCCTGACATATCTTATGAAGAAGATATGACAAATCTGTTACCTATGTACACATCGAACAGTCTGGCAAGACCGTAGGTCTTTTTTTTTTTCAGTGTTAAGGTTTCCAGTCAGTGGTTATGGTACTAACTCTTAGAGGAACTAAACCTGCTCAAATTATATGCTGTTCTGTAACACTGGCACTGTGGAGGTGCTGTTGTGTACAGAGAGTTAATTAGACCTTACTTCATGAAAAAAGCAGCTTTAAGTTACTACTAGAAAGCTGTGAAAGTGAACAAAAACAGCATAGTTGCAGTTTACAAAACAAGCCAGTGAGCCAAAAGTCACTTGAAATCTCTTTTAAATACAAATCAGAATTTTAATAGTAATAATTCAAAATACTAAAAAGGAAAGGAGCTTCACTTTTAAATCTTTTTGGCGTGAAATTGTTGTAGAAATCATTCACTAAATATCTCTTATTTAAGAGCACTTACTGACATTTAAGTATCTTACTGACAGTTCGTCCTTTGTGTCGGTGATGAGGAGCACTGGTTAGATACCATGTTTCTAAGAATCTTAGGATGGAGAATTTAGAAGTAGGATACATGCAAAAGCTGACACAGTTCACATTTGTCAGAACTTCAGATGCAACTAGTTTTTGAAAAATCATGGTGAGAGAAAGACAGCACAGTTAGATGGCATTTCAAAAGACAGCTTCATTTTAAGTTAACTACCCTTCACCTAGTGTTGATAAAGGTAGACTCTCTCATAAGAGAGCACTCTGGACAAGATGTTCAGGTAACTGCACAAAATATCTTGGTCGTGTCTTTTTTTGGCACTAGTCATCAAATGCAATCATCCAGTCACTCCTCTAATGTCAGGCAGATGGTCAGCGCTTACCCAATCATGTACTAACATGCAAATTAGTTTGTCTGTTGTTGGGCGCGGCTGGTGTAATTTTGTGCTTTTATGCAAATCAAGTTTCCATAGAAATCATAAACTGAACCAATTTTTTAGTTCAGATATTATGCAATCACTAAATACAGAGGGGAAGAGATGCCGTGAATACAGCTTGCATCTTTCTTGATGACATAAGGCAAAAGGCTACAGCAAACAGCGCATTAGGTACACTGTGGGACTAAGAACAAAACCCACATACAACCTCTTTAACTCATGAAACAAGCGAGATAAGCGGAGAAATAAATAGCCTACTTAATCACTTGCAAATTCCATGTGAAGAAACATGCTGAAAATGGAAACATAACCATGCAGTCAGAAGGCATAATTGCATTCTGTTTTGCCCTTAACAATTTTCTCAACACGGCAGCATCTTTCAGGATGAAGCATTACACCATCTTCAAGATAAAATATTGCACTATTTCTTTACGATTGTCCAGTACAATATCCACTCACAGTCCAATATCTGTCTCTTTCCTTGAATCACTCTTTTCGTTACAGAGCACCTTGCAATCGATTACACAGAACTGCAGGTCAAAACGGTTCACCGAGTTAATGGCAGCAGAGCTGTCTTTCCTATTCAAATAAATAATGAAGGATCTGGTGTGACTACGATGAAAGTTATATAGCTGCTGCCGACTGAAGATTAAAAATAAGAAATCTTGGATTGCACTCCTGCTTTGATATTATCAGATCACATTTTGATGCTGTCATCGTGTCAACACAAAGCTCATACTTTTAATCATGGTGCACTCATGGAAAAGTCATAACAAATAACATTAAGGGAATTAAAAACATGACAAACAAGCGGGAACTCCATCAACAGCTCCTTCTACCAGAGCTCTTACTTATGTACCAGACAATCTTCTACCTGTTCATTCCAGCTCTGGGCCCCAGGCTGGGTGTTGGAGAAATCAGGATGAAACATCCATGCTATATATCTTTTCCACTGTATAGTATGCTGTGAAGCTAGTGGTCCCCAGAGCACGCTGAGACACACATAAATTGAATTCAACAGAGAATTCCATTTGGGACCAGACATTTCCTGGAGCCATCAGCACTGGTATCATAACGTACAAAAGACACCCAGTATGTTTCAGCCAGAACAATCATGACTTCAAAGGCCCCCACCCTGAAAGAGACTGTGAAGAATCTTTTTGTTTTTTAGGCAAACCTCAAGGTCATTTCTCTCTCAGAGGTTCTACACTGAGAGTTTCTTTTGGGTGCTTTCAGACTGCTTTAAAAAGAACACTGGTGAAAACAAGGCTCATTTGCTCTTTCATCTCGTCTTTTCACAATGTCCCACTTGTTCTTTGATCATGTGATGTACCCTCTGACAATAAGAGGAGAAACAATCTAAATCTGCAAAAAGTCCTTAAGAGCAGCGTGTTGATGAATGTTATTTTTTCTTTCAAACTTGGTGAGTCTTCAGGAAATCTGAGTTTCAGATCAGATCTCATAATTCTAAAGGTCACATTTGTCCGGTTACATGACAGATTGGATTTGCCAACACAATGGGCTACACACCACAGCAGCGACTCAGATTTTTTTGAAAGGTTTTTATTTTGTTGAATCATTTATAGATTATTTTATTACTATTTAATTTTTGTCTAGTACAGAAAAGTAATTTTGCACAGACTGGCAATATTTGGTTAGGATATTGGTTCACAAGCTGGTCTCAGGGCAGTTCCCAGTATAGTCAGGACCTTTAATCTGTTGATTCATGTTACAGGACATGAATTTTCTTTTTTTTTTTCAAATTGTATTATCTTTGGCATTTTTGTAGATTCAATAAAAGAAATGCATTTTTGTGACAGACTGCTAGTAACCTAAAGATACAATTCAAGAATTGGTTCATCACTCAGTTTTCTGAGCACATCACTGGTTTGTCCCTAGTTAATTGCATTTTTTAGAATATACACTGCTCAAAAAAATAAAGGGAACACAAAAATAAGACATCCCAGATCTGAATGAATGAAATATTCTTATTAAATACTTTGTTCTTTACATAGTTGAATGTGCTGACAACAAAATCACGCAAAAATTATCAATGGAAATCAAATTTAGCAACCCATGGAGGTCTGGATTTGGAGTCACACTCAAAATTAAAGTGGAAAAACACACTACAGGCTGATCCAACTTTGATGTAATGTCCTT
>VVHJ01022117.1:2103-17730 GCA_015107715.1 Tylochromis polylepis
AATCACCGTCCAGAGGTCGACTGTCCTTCAGCGGGAGCAGGACGGCGAAAGACTAGCCAACAGGGCGTCAGGAGCCCACATACAATGATGCCTCTTGTCTGGGGTTTCTGGATCGATGACCACACCTGGGAAAGACTGGGTAAATTCACAAATGCAATCCCCTCTTTGTCTTCATTCTCCATCTTTAAAGTTTGTGTTGTTGTCATTACCTGTTGCTCAGCGGTGGCAGCGTTAAAACTTTAAGGACAATTGGTAGATGGCTAAGAGCAGGAAATGTACGACAAACAAATTAGGTCATCGCGTGAAGCCCTCGGCAGTTGCGTGCTGATATAGGAGGGTCTAGGTAGTTTCAATGGGGAGCGAAAATAATGTGTATCAAATTCCACCTCCATTTAAGCAGAGAGAAAGAAGAGGAAACAATAGAGGCTAACGCTCATTCCTAAACTGGATAGACCAGTTGGGGCAGGTAAAGGCAAACTGCCAGACTTGTCAAAGGATATGAAGCTAGACGCTGACTCCGTTTTTTACAGACTTAAACATGCTTTACAAGGAGACAACCACGACACTACGGTATGAAACATCTTTACAAATCCATAACATGACAGTTGTAACCGATTATCTAACAAACATTTTTGTTGATTTAAGCGAAAATTCATACGAACTTAATTGGCAACTTTTTTCCTTCAACCTGTTGAACTGTAAATCCGTCGGCGACATTGGCCAGCATTGTCCCCCTCGCGTTTAACCTACAGGTTTTCTCTTTTGGCTTTTAAACTTTGACTCAACGCTGCTTGTTTCAGATGTGGAAGTGAGTCAGACAGACGTAAAATGTCTGCTCATCCGTTTTCGGTACCTCTGAGGTTTAGCTACAAGTTGAGACAGGAGTTGGAATTATCAGCGCAGAGCATTTACACAAGATATAAGGTATACATTTAGTTTTGTAGGTACTATTAACATTCTTTTAAGCAGCGGCGGACTGTGGAAGTCCGGAACGGAGAAGGGAAAATGGAGGGAAAATGTCGACTGCTTACTGTACAGCGACAACTGCAGAGTGAGGTGGAAGACTGTGATTGGTGGAAAGTGAAACATTTGTTCATTTCTTTCATACAGCAGAATAGCTGCGAGTCACATGCGTGCTAGTTGCCCTGCTGGTGTATTGCAACACGGCGGGAAGTACTGAATAGAATTTCAGTGGGGTGAGATTTAATCACCAGCAAGCCAGAAAAAAAAGTGGTAGATACTCATTTTACATTGTTTGTACATGTTTGAGGCACAGGTTTGACCTGAAAGGGAAGTGTAAGTCTTATCACCTCATGGGGTGAGAGGTTAAATTCAAGCTACAATATGATTGCAGGGTGAATGACTCTGCATTAAGGGTCAGGACTATTTAAGGAAACTCTGTGCTAGGCTCATACGTTTTGGTTTTTTTTAACCAAGGAACAATGACATCATCAGTGAATACTTAATATAATTTAAAATTCTGAATTAAAAATTTTAAAAAAAAAATCCACGTTTGGGTTTAAACAAAGATTTTCTACTTGGATTTTTGTTTGTTTTGGGATTAAACATTTAATCAGCAGTAATGATATCTCCCACCAGGGACATGGCACCATGTTAAAAAGTAATTATTTAACTTTTTTCATATTCACAAATTAGCTAATGAAGCTGTATGTCAGGGGGAGGAGCTTAAAAAGCACTGAGTCTGGTAGGAAAAGCTTAAATCTCGTTTTTTGGTAGTCAAATTTTTTTTTTGAATATTTTAGTCAAAATGGGGGAAGTTAAATGATGTGGGCGAGACTGGGGCGGGCTGGTCAAGGGAGTGACAGTTTTAAAAAAGACAAAAGTGCACCTAGTCCATCACAGTGTGCACATTTACAATCATTAGCAAGCAACTTGAGTGGCACATGGATGAAAAGCAGTATCATAGCCTAAATGTCACAACGCAGCTCCTCAGTAGTCTGAAGGGCCAATTAGGTGGCACTGAGATAAGGTCTGGAGTTAAATAAGGTTTTGGGTTTCCCTGCCATTGTTTTCTCACAAAGACAGCAACTATTGATTAAGGGCCAGGCCAGTTTACCTATCAGGTTGTTCACTTCACAGCAGAGTCGCATTCCAGCAGAGAGGGCAGAGTTACCTGAGCACGCCTCACTTCTAACAGGCAAAAAGCGTGGTTAGCCGCGAGCACAGCTAACTCCCACGGCACGGAGCACAATGGGAGAAAAGCTTTGCAGTACGTTGCCATAAGTTGGAGCAGAAGAGGAAGTATATAGACAAACGTGGGACAAACACAGAGGACGAAGGAGCTGGTTAGATATTTGAATACTGACACACGACATGCTCTGCTTTGATAAGGTACTGTTATTTTCACAGCTTGTTTCTACCAGCTTCAAATTTCTAGGCTAATCTTTGTTTCCCCTCTTTCTTTTTCTCTCTTCCTCTTGTCTTTCTCAGAGGGCCTGCAGCACTGGTTTATAATGCTGATGATTAACTAAATAGTCTGGGAGAGCAGGTCTGCTTGGCTTTCTCATTTCATGGGGCCTGCCTGACCGGGAGGAAGACGGAGCGTTCTCAGGCAGCGGGCTGGAAACTCAAGATCTTTTTTCTTTCTTCTTCAGCTCCATCCCTGTAAACGTGCTCACTTTACTTTGGTTTTGTTGCATTCTTTCCTTGGGGTACTTTTCGTGACGGTAAGGTTACAGGTGCATTCTCAGCTTCCTTCCCCCGAACTTTTCACTCCCTTCTACTCTTTTTTTCTCCCTCCCCCCTCTGTACTCTAGCATTGCTTTAAGGATGACTGGAAACCTGCTCTTAGCAAAAATACCTCAAAATTAGTTGCTTTTTAAAGGACAAAGATTCAAATAAGAGGTTGGGGTCTGGCTAAAAAAACTACCTTATTATTTCTTTTTTGTAGATAAAAGTGTACTCGCCGTATGTATTATTAGAGAATAATGATGTACACTCAAATTTCAGTATAGGGTGTGAGGATTTCACGCTTTATACCTGTGAATGATCCACGTTATTCAGTAAAGGAGGGCTGTTTCAGTGACCTTCTGCATACACAGCATTGGTCAGGTCGGGCTGAGCAGCATTCCATCAACCTTTCATCACTCGGCAAACACAAAGACAACGGCCTGAAAGGTCCGCCAGTGGAAAACAGAAAAAAAAGACCCTTTCCTTTCTTTAAATTCATTAAACATCTGTTGAAACAGCTCTCTTACCACACTGCTTTAATTGAACCAGAATAGTATGTTACAACCTAAAACAAACAGCAAGGATACAGTGTGACGTGGGGGGAGAGAGAGAGCTCCCCAAGAGCTAACATGCCTTTGAGACAGAGGGATGTGCGCAAATTGTGGTGTTTGAAATTAGTAACTGCCATGTATTGTGTGAAAAGCAGCCTTCCCAACCTTGCCGTGCCATAGATTTAGACTAGTCAGAACAGGTTTTGGCAATCATTAACAACCACTGTGGCCCAGTCTTCTGTGACAGCAAGTTTAAGCTAAATACCCCAACCACAACAAGGGCTCAGCAGTTACACAGCAGAGAGGTCGTCTCCAGATATGGACTTCCCCCCGCTCCCATTTCCAGTGCTATTTTCTGAGCAATGTATGGCTGTTTGGTGGGCTCTGTGGTGGTTAAAGTTTAGAAGTTTAGTGGACCTGAAAAGTTGCATATTTTTGCATGTCTTTGAGCTAAGTTCGTAACATTTAATGTGATAAATTAAAGGGGTTTTTTTCTTTTCATTTTTTTAGACAAAACTCTTTAAGATTTCCATTTACTGAAGGTTGATGAGTGAATGATGTGAAATGATCTCACGAACTTTAGGTGGTGTCAGATGCTTTTGGGTGATTATCTCCATCTTACGAGGCAGCATTGGATATCATCACTTTCTCTAATACTGCCTGGTAATGATGATGATAGCCATCTGCCGACTACAATCATATCAACCGCTCTATCATTGTTGGCGGCAACTTGCTCCCATTCTGGGCCCTGTGGATCAGCTCAAATGCTTGAGCAGCGACAGAAACGGCTCTCAGGATTCATCTTACCTGACAGTGCTGGACTGTACTACTGTTGTTCTAACACTGTCTGGTAACGATGTTTTCTGGGTGACTGCGTGGTCTCCGGTATGTAAATGACAAAAATTGTGAAGGGCAGCTGAAATCTTCGAGGCATCTTTGATTTGGTTGCTGAAGGGCACATTTCATAAAGCCAGCTGCTCGGTGTGCTCACATTTTACTCGCATGTTGATTCCAGGTAAAGTTTGCAGTCTTTTATTTACAGTAGACTTGCATTGCCTCAGGCTGTACCAAACTCTGTCTGAGTCCAGTGAACTACTATAGTACTTAGGTGTAAGCCTTTTCTCTTAATATATTCTTGTGAGAGCAAGCAGATCTGTAATATAGTAAGTCCTGAAAGTCAGCTTTTTAACTTTTTAACTTTTTTTTTTTTTTTACATAAATGGCAACCCCACCCCAAGTTAAAGAATAGCAGTCAGTTGATGGTTCCACCGGTCCTGCAGGGCCTCATTTCCTTGTTCCCTCCCCTGAACAGTGTTGGTCTTTGTGCTGTATGGCAGCGATTGGTCCACCTAGCCCTACCTGCGTGGCACATCCTGGAACTGACACATGAGCTCACCTGAGAGTGTCTTACTGCTTAAAAAAAACACAGATAAAGAGTCATTTATAGACTATAGCCGTTTCCCAGCTTTCCAAGGCTTGTCTACCAGGAATTTTAAGTAGATATAAAACTGACTTCCTATAATGCATTACTGACATTAAGCAATGTTTTAGAAGTTTAACTTACAATTAATTTCTGTGCTGTTGACTTAGAACAGAGGACATTAAATACATCGTTTTACACAATGAACATTTTTCATCATTGGGACAGATGTGAATGTCATGGGTAAAGTCTTCAAACAGACGTCAGAAACAAAAGCAAATAATAGACATGAAGCAATCAGAAACCTAGTGTTTGCAGAAGGAGGGAGAATTACCCCACAAATATTGAGCCACACCTTTATTTGCTCATCTCGCGCCACTATCCAAGCCACAGAAACACGGAATTGTATTTTTGTCCCTCCAGTTATCCCCCTTTTCTTTGGATTTCATCACTTAATTTGTGTTAATGTAAAAATGTAGCCAAACCGGAACATAAAAAGTCAAGCTAGCCAAGCGTACTTTGCTTTCCCCCCCTCCTTGGTCTATTTACCTGTGGCTTTGACTCTTTCTGCATGCTTGGCAAAGTGAAATGGAAAAAATGACTGAAGGTACAATGTAGTGTTTACAGAATCTATGATTTCAGCAAAAGAGGAACTGCTCATTTCAGCCTGTTTCTGCAACACTGTTCTCTTCCCTCCAGCTTTCATCTTCCTCTTTGCACAGGTGAAAGCTCAGAAGTCATCCTTCCAGCCTGTTGATAGGCGTCTTACCAGACATGGTTAGATGTAATTATTGGTGTCTAATACTGTCTGGTAATGCCGTCCATTAAATGGCATTACCTTCTGCTCTCTTACTTCCTCTTCTCACACTCTCATGTATCTGATATTCAGAGTATTGACAAAGGGCAATCCAGGGAAGCACATCAGCATATTGACAGTAGTGGCAGATGGGGCTGAGTGATGACTATGGAACTATGATCCTTGCGCTGGAAGATGGTTTGATTTTTTGGTGGTTTCTTCCATGTGCCTTGAGTCAAAGTTTCTCAATTGAGCAGCAGTTCAGGATAAGATTGGACTTTTGGGGGTCTTTGTGCTGTAATCTGGCTTCTGTCAGGAATGTTAATGTGAATATGATGCAAAAAAAAAGGAAAAAAAAGAAAGAAAAAAGGATTAGAAATTGTGTAACGTTTCTGTTGAAAGATCGCAATAACTAAATTCCTTTTGGGAACTTGGATTTTCTCCAGGTACAGAAGAACAATGCGCACAGTTTTTAAAACTCTCACACACTGTACATAGAAACTGTATTTAATGTGGTATGTTGTAAAGAAAATTTTTTTTAAATAAAGATGGATAATAATTAAAATGTTCCTTTTGTTTGCTTGTTTTTTTTTCTCTTGAAAAGTAACTTTCAGAATAATTTTAACCATTTACCTCAGATCTCTAGGGCCCTGGCTCTTTGCTGCAGTTTCTCTGGTAATTGTGAACTCTTCCCCCGGCCACACCGGAATGCCGAGCCCCAGTCAGGTGTGGATCAGGTTACCACTGAACAGAGCTTCTTTTTAAATGCCTCAATTTACCCATGAGGTCTCCCCCCCACCACCAGCTAAGCCTTCATTGTGTCCCGCTCTATAGCAGCACACAGAGACTAGCTTGGTAAAGCTGCCAGGGTACTGGCCGACTTAAGACTACACATTCAGTCAGTATAGGCAGTGATTAAAATGATAACTTTGTTTTTTCTCATATATGCTGCTACCTCCCTCTCAGAAAAACAGGCAACATGCGCACACACACACACACACACACACACAGAATAGTATGGAGGTGGTATTTAATTAAGCGTGTTCACTCGGGCTCACTGGGTAAGCAGCTATGATTTTTATCAGTGAGAACGCAAACACAAAAAAACATTTAAACATTTAATATGAATATACCTCAGGCCTCATTGAGCTCTCATTCTGTGGAACGAGTTCGTCAATTCTTTTTATGCATCTGTGTGTGTGTGTTTTATTTGACAAACACTTTAAGCAGTGTGCTGAAAGGTAAAAATATGAAAAGCTAAATGTATGGGGAATGTGTATATTCAGTTCCAATAACCTGTTAATTTTAGCATTTAGTTTATTTAAGTTAACTTTAGTAGCAATGTTTTCTGTTTCAGCGCCTGTTTAATCATTCATTAGTTAAAGCTTTATTTTAAAATGCCACACCACTTGTTTTTCATTATGAAGGGTTGTTTGTTAGGAAAGGTTTTTGAAAAGTTTAGTATTTAACAGGTTAAATACAGCATCAAATCCTAAAACTCAGCCAACTTGATCAGCAGGTTCGCCTTTCGCTGTGATCAAACACACAGTGGTATCTGTTTAACAACAAAGCAGAATTATGCTAAGTCATTGTGTGCATGCGCCTTTAAAATACTACCCTGCGTTTCCTACTGTAAATGACACATAACAGTGAAGTTTTTTTTATACATTGCCTTCAGTTAGGTAATATAATCTATTTATTTTAAGACTGGAAAGATCACAGGAGTAAATACAGTTACCAATTAATTCAGTATTTTTGACACTGCAGTTTTCAAATGTCATATGCAAAGGTGTTATTTATTAGTTCTTTTCTACTCCAAGACACCAAAATGTTTGTTGTGGTGCATACTTACAGGGCATCGAAGTAATATGGTCTAAGCATTATTTGTGGTATTAGCAAAACTGCAGTGGAGCTCTATTTGAAGGTATATAAAAAGAGATGCCTGACATTTATTGGACTGCAGACATCTTGAACACATCATACCTAAATGTGTAAATCCTATGAAGGGTAAGGTAAAAATTATTGTAAAATATTGTTGCATTAATGTTCCTAAACATTACCAACATGATTTGTTTGATGGGGAAACAAACAAACAAGAGTGTGACATTTCTATGTGAGCTGGTAAACTAATATGAAAGGAAGTGCAATTTTGAAATGACTGTTCTTCTTTGGTATAAATGAAAATCAACATAATCTTTTTCAGCCATTATGAGAGCGTATGTATGCTCCACCTACATATCATTTTGTTCCTCCACTAGCTGCAAGTGTTTTAGCTCTTAGCCCTTGGTGGTTTAGACTGAACTTAAAGACACAGAGTTAAAATGTGTCAGAAATAATGAATTTAACACTTTAACTACAGCAGTAATTGTACTTAGTTCCTCCCTTCGTGACGTCACACCACTGAATCACATTACTAACTGGCGGCGGGCCTGTAAAGAATTCCTGCGCTCGTCTGTGCATGCTTACTGCAGTCAAACCAGATTCCTGTATTGGTGTTGGCTGTGGATGAGAAGTCTAGACTCACTTAGCTGGGTTTTCCACTGGAGTGGAACAGGAGCACAACGGGAGCTAAACGGCTGTGACATACCTGCACATGTGCTGACGCACAATAAGAGCAAAAAGTTGGCACACTCTAGTGTATCAAGGTGTGGAGCTGATTACAGGTTTTGGTGGAAGCATTGAGAGATTATAGGAAATATCTTATTTAATCCATGTGAGAAATATTCACTTTCGCTGTTTTTGTTTTTATCGGGAACAAGCTGCAATTTGTGAGCAAATGCCTTCATTAGAAACACTGAGGAGTATCTTGAAAGAGCCCTGCAGTGTGTATCCTGTATCATTTGATGAATATGCTGTATGTACAGTCTAAAAATCAATCACAGTGTCATCAAAACAGTTACTCAGAGGAGTAAAGTCCTCTGAGAAAACTATAGTGCATCAGTGAAAGGTTTTAGATGTGGTGTTATATTGGTGGGATATCAGAATTTGAAAAGTAAATTTTCTTTTAAAAGAGAAAATCTACATTTCACTTCTTTTCAGATTTCCATTTCATAAACTATACTCATCTTTGTTTGGTTATTTCTAAAACGAATGAAAGACAGGATAATGGTAGCTTTCTCTTCAACCATAACATATTCTCTGCTATTAAGAACTTACATAACTTAGATTCTGCTGCAGGGCAAATTCACAATATGCACTGCTGTGAAACACATATTTAAGTTAGCTAGCTGGCAACTTTTAGCTAACTTATTTTAACATAAAAGAACATAAAAAATACTACAGGAGCACACCATAGCATAGTCAGGTGTTATAGAAGCTATCAGAAACTCTGGCAGTTACAAGCTGTCTGCTGGGCAAAGAAAAGCACCTAGTGTCAGTTAATGTTAAGCTCCTGAAGTCATCTGAAAGCCTGACAGCTAATATGTGCAACTGTTGGTGCTTCAGTAAACATTAAACTTGCGCCTCCTGTGGGCAAGAAAACTAACTGCAGCAACAGCTCAGAAGAAAGGAAAGTCGGCCCTTAACAAGAACCGGTAAGTTTGTAGGTGGAAATTTTGATAGTTTCATGTAAGGTGTGGAAGCTTATTTTTGCCACAGAAAAAATAAACAAACAAACAAATAATAAAATTTAAAAAAAATGCGGCTGGTAGAGCTAAGTCAAAATTTCAAGCTATTTTCTAAAGATTTTGAGGTAGAGTATTTACTTCCAAGTTGAAATTTTGAGATATCTAACTAAACTTTGAGATAGTAACCCAAAATTTTAACCAACCTTCTATAATTTGCACATTTAAAAAAAGCACTCATGGTGAAACTGAATTAACTGAATAGATTAACTGAATCCGTATGTTAGCTTACCTTAGCAGCAGTTGTTTGTTTGTCTCTTTTTTCTCAGGCTGTTGATAAACTCTGCCCTGCACAGATATGTTTTTTTTGTTTTCACAACGTGACAGAATTTAGATTCAAATTTACCAAATGAATGTTTTAATATCTAGTTGCTTAAACCAGAAGTTGCTGTTCTTTAGTTTTAGCTAGTAGCAACAAAGTGAAATATAAAAGGATAACATAACAAGTACTGTCATGTTCTTGTCAAAGTTTTGTGTTTTTATCTATGAGTCATTTTCCTCTTAAAAATCAAGCAGTATTCCACCTGTGTCTTCTCATAGCTTTAAAGGGTGTAACCAACACAGTTAACGATTTTTCATACATTATGTTCCCAAACTTGGAATTCCTTGGAGATTCCTTCTGAATGTCTAAACAAGGCAATCTGGAGCTGCATGCACAGTAACTTATATCTGATACATATGACAGGAGATCTAACAAAATGTACATTTCCACTTGCACATTTTCCCATATCATTGTTATTCTCTGTGAAATTCAATGTCTTTCTGTTTCCGTGTTGCACTTGTCACCAGAGGGAATAAGTAGATATCGACCCTGGGAACACAGTGTCGCCCCTCAATACTACAGCCCCCTGTGCTCTACTGCTGTAATCCTGTAAGGAAATCATGAATAGCAGCAGCGAGCGCGAGAGACCCTATTCAGGCAAGCTTTTCTTTGCATCGTAACTTAACTCCATTTCTTCCACTATAACACCTCGACAAGGAGAATCCCTCTAAATAATGGGTTGTGTAGGGATACCATTGCTGCAGGCTGCATCCCTGTAATTGTGGAGCACTTCCTGGTTTGAGTCAGTTGAGATGACATGGGAATGGGTGAGCCTCCAAAGACACACAAAACTTAAGGTGTCACTGCCCCAAGATAGGACAGTCACTAACAGACACACACACACACCTACTTTTTATCTAATTATATATTTTAAATTCACATACTAACCCACTGTCTTTCTGGCATATTCTATCTGATATGTTTTTTTTCTTACTCATACTCCTGGGCCTTATTGTATCAGTGGAGCACCACCCACAGAAAGTTAAACTACCTTAATGGAAAGAAAAAGAAAGGAAAAGTAAAAAGTGTCACATTTCCCACGCCCTTTACTAACAAATGGAAGTCAAAGGAAAGATATGAATTCAGGTATAAATAATGAAAGATAGGTTAGAAAAAATGGATGGTGACATTAATTACACAAGTATATTCACTAAAGCTCATATATGAACAGACAAACAGGCACACACACACACACACACACACACAATGTACACAGTCTCATAGCAGATGGTGAACCATGAGGTTGTAAAACAAGCCTGTTCTCTTTGTCCACCTACGCAGCACTTTGCACAGTGTGTCTATCAGATGGCGGCTCTTTATCAAGGTGTGGCTCACACTGGCTCCACACAAAGCTCTGTTAAACAAGAATATAGGAGGCCTCCTTGTAACAACTGGGGTGTTGTGGCTGGACTAGTTTTATTGCCAAGCAGCTCCCTCTTATTGCTGGTATTTTGCACTGGGGCATTTACACTTTTACAGCCATATGTGTATAAATAACTCAACTGAATAGACTGACAACTTCCTTCTTTTACATTTGATTTATCACAGAGGATAATCGTCTAATTGGGTTGTGGTGCAAAAAAACAAACCAGATCGATAGAGCCAAAATCATGGTGACTCACAGTTCAGTTATCCTGTCATTTTATCAGATTACAGATGGTAAGGGACCGGTCAAACCAAACTTGATGTATGCTCTAAAAAGCACAGTACTTTGGTCCATATGTCTGCTCACAGTGTGCTTATGTTGCTCGTGGTTACCCCTCTGTATGTGTAATTATATGGTTGCATGTGTGCTGGGTCTAAAAGGTACCCACCCCTGTCAATTATCAGGCTGTTTGGAGGAAGAGAGAAGATTATGCATAATTGCCAGCCATAGCTGGGCCTGGGTGTTTCCCCCAGAGTCAAATCACTGAGACAGAAGGTGATTAGTGGATTTGCCATGCGAGCAGACTAATGCTATGTTGCTCAACTGCATACCTGCTGCTGGATTTGGCACTAGACTTTATGATTAATGATGATGTCTGGAAGTATCAAGAACGATTCGCCTTGGATGAAGTAGTTTTACAATAAACTAATGTTCACATTAAATTATGTCTTAGTTTAATGGGCAAACTTGGGTTTACTTGTATTACTCAGATTTCTAACTTAAATTGTGTAAAATGGACCTAAAGATATAGGGTAGCCTGATGTCTTATATAGCACTTACCTACTACTTATTCACCCATTGATATAAGCACTTTATTCTTCTACATCTTAGTGGTTGCTATCTACTGTTCACACTCTGATGAATACATTGGGAGCAAATCTGGGTTCATCATCTGACCCAAGAACACTTTGGCCAGACTGGAGTAGCCAGGGATCAAACCACCAGCCTTCAGATTAGCAGATGACTTGTGCTACCGCCTGTCCTACAGACAGCCCAATGTAAAAGATGGAGGCCAGTGTATCTAAAGCAAACAAGTCCCTTGAAATGATTGCTTTTAGATGTTAATGACACTGAACCAGTAGAGAACATTATTTTACCTACCAGGTCACCCTGGAAAACTGGCAAATCCATTTTAATTGACACATTGCTCTCATGTTACCATAGGGTCCACACAATAGAGGCTTAAATAGGGCAATAAATAATAAATGAAGCTAAACTTAGAGGTCCGGTTGGTGTGGGATACATAATCTTGACTTGTTAGTTTGTGTTCAGCCACGGTTGTTGTAAGATTCGATCTACAAGTAGCAACTGTTGCCAAGGGTCCCATTACCTGAGTAACTGGTGATTGTTTACATTAGTCAAGTTGGTTTTCTTGCTTTCACTGTGCGATACTGTGGCTAACTTTAGACTAAACTACAGACAGACCATGTGATTACGTCCCTGTTGAGTCTGTCCTTCAGTCTGTGGGTTTACTGTTTGTCTTGGCTCTGCAGCTGGACTATATGGTTGAGTGCACTTGGCAGAAGAAGAGTAAGGTGACAAGTTTTTCAGGGAGCCCTGGTGTCTGTGTGTGTGAAGCTGTAGTTGCAGGTAAACCTTTTTACTTTTGAATAGCTATAGTAGTTCTGCTCCTGCTTTCCAACATACATAAAAATGTATGTAGGTATTTAACATTTCTGTGTACATTTCTGTTATTCACACAAAACAAGGGTAAAGGACCAACAGAGCTGAATTACTCATTACACCACAGCAAAAGGTAAAGCCATACAACTATGCATCACATTTCCACTAAATTTTATTAAAAAGCATACTAGATCAGCATACCGGCCTGATTAAATGCTGTTAGTACAGGAAGTAGTAAGTACGCTTACTTAATTTTTTTTCCTTTATTTTTTTTCACCATTTTGTAGAAGACCAGTGACATGGTGCTGTAATTTCAGAATAACATATTTAGGCATATTCAGCTTCTCATGTCATCACATTGTAAGCTTTTGGAGGGACTGTAAAGAGATCACTTTAAAAGAGCAACACTGACAAATTAAAGTTAAATTGGCAGTTTGGGCTGATGCATAATTAACATGCACTTTAAGAAGAACATTTATTAAGAGTCATTCTCTGCCATTAGCAACCTGTGCCAGGTTTGAAGTATAAACAGTGCGACGCTCAAACAATATAGTAGTAAAAAAAAACCTTGCTAGATTATGCACATACCAAACAGGGACAATACTATGAATGAAGCGTACTCTACAGTACTTCTTTTCCTCTTGTTCTGCTCTTTATGTCAACAGGATCACTGTGAATCAAAAGAGCTCCTCTCACTTTCTAATTATGGATCAATAATAAATGACCCCAGCGACCTTCGCCAGAGCAAAGAGATGTCATCAAAGTGCTCAGTGGATCCCTGCAGCTATGACCAGGATGCAGCCGAGACCAGGTTGGAGAAGAAGCGAGGGAAAGAAAAGGAGGAAACAGAAGTTCCCTGTGGAAACAGCTGGCCTGCAGGAAGGCTGAGGAAGGAGGGAGCAGGAAGAGAAGAGCCATTGTCACCAGAGACAGAGACTTGGAAAGAGAGAGAGACATTTTCCCACTCGTCTGTCAACCAGGAGAGCCGAAGTGGAGGTGTGTGTGGAGTAAAGAGGGCACCTTATTTTAAATTCTGTCCATAGGGTGTTCCTTTATTTTAGCACACAAAAATTCAATTCTACACATTTTAATCCCCTAAAGTAAAAAGACTCTCAGTCAAACAAGTTAAATATTCCCCACAACTATTAGAATTAATTTCTTCTACCTTTCTGTTGTAAAGAAATGAATCAATAATGTGTTGTGTTTGTGTATCAGGTTCATGTGTAGTGGCACAACCCCTCCAGAGGTCCAAATTAAAGGACTTGTCAGGCAGGCAGATAAAGGAGCCGAGGGGGCCTGGGCCTTTTTACTTTTTTGGAGGAACCAATGGAGCTAAAATGTTAGTATGAATTATTCAGTTTCAAAGTAACTGTTGTACAGAAATGTATGATTTGATGTTTGAATAAAAAAATAGCATGGTATATCTTTTATTTTGGGCCTTTTGTCAGTCTAAAGCTTTTCTAATGTGACCCCTTACTTCTTGTTTGTGGTGTGATTAAAGTCTAAGTGATTTCCTCTGGGACTTTTCCTTCAGAGTGAGCAATTACTGTGAGAGCAGAGGATGGAAGAGGATTTACAACAAGGACAGGGAGGATTTCAATCTCAAGTGGTGCGAGACCAAATCACCAGCCCAGTACTCCAACTTCAGAGAAGGTAGAGGGAATGCAGAGGATATCATCTGGAGCTGGTTTACAACGAGGCCCTGCAATAAAAATATGCCATTTTTGTCACTTAGCCTAAGAGACAGATGTTTTATTGTATTCTGTTTACAGAATGAAACAAATAGTTTTAAAAAAAATCCTCATTTTTTATTCCCAGGCAAGCAGTTGGTGTACCAGATTCCCAATAACAAGGTGCTCACCACGAAGATCGGCCTATTCAGCAGTCTTCAACAGTACGAGCGAGTGAGCAGCAGAGTCAGCCATGGTCAAGCATTTAGGTGAGCTGGACAGATATTTTCCTTTCTTTGTCTTTGTCTCTCTCTCGTATCCAAAATGGTTGTTTCTCTTAAAAGCAGACAGGTATATATCTCTGTTACCAAATTTTACAGCTGTGTCAAATCTCCCAGCTTCTATCCGGTACGATTACTGTGGCTCAATAGAAGCCCTGCTCTGTAAATAATGATTTAAAACCATATCAGCCTGTGAAACTATTTAATAAACACGCCAAATAACCTCATCAGAAATCCAGCCTCTCCATTGACTCACAGAAGCTTTGTGTCGCAGTTATATAATGGATCAGTGGTTAATTATTAATAGTAAATTAGTTTTATTTTACAACCTGATTTTTTAAGTCAGTGGATAACATGCCTGGCGAGGAAATACAAGAGTTTTAAAAGCAGAACCAAAGAGAGCACCGGTACACTCATAGGAACGTACAGTTAAAGTAAAGCTTCACTTATCATCACAAACATTAAAAACATACTTCACTTTTATAATTGGACTATGCCCAGTGTGACTTCAGAAAGGTGTTTGCGCAAATTTATTGTGCAAACATCTGTGTCAGAGCAGGAAGTATTGGATGTTAGATGTAAACACTGATAATAACCTCATTTTTATGGTAAATGAGGTCATGTACAGATGGATAGTTTATCTTTGGTTACAGACCAAAAAAGAAAGAAAAAGACCACGACCAAAGAGCTGTCAAAGGGCACCAGAAACAAAACTGTAGACCTGCACCAGGCTGGGAAGACTGAATCTGCAGTAGGTAAGCAGCTTGGTGTGAAGAAATCAACTGTGGGAGCAATCATTAGAAAATGGAAGACATACAAGACCACTGATAATCTCCCTCGATCTGGGGCTCCACGCAAGATCTCACCCCGTGGGGTCAAAATGATCACAAGAACAGTGAGCAAAAATCCCAGAACCACATGGGGGGACCTAGTGAATGACCTGCAGAGAGCTGGGACCAAAGTAACAAAGGCTACCATCAGTAACACACTACGCCGCCAGGGACTCAAATCCTGCAGTGCGAGACGTGTCTCCCTGCTTAAGCCAGTACATGTCCAGGCCCGTCTGAAGTTTGCTAGAGAGCATTTGGATGATCCAGAAGAGGACTGGGAGAATGTCATATGGTCAGATGAAACCAAAATAGAACTTTTTGGTAAAAACTCTACTTGTCGTGTTTGGAGGAGAAGGAATGCTGAGTTGCATCCAAAGAACACCATACCTACTGT
>VVHJ01022124.1:7880-21146 GCA_015107715.1 Tylochromis polylepis
AATAAAAAAAATTTTTTTTTTTTTTTTTTTTTTTTTTTTTAACTGGGTACAAGCAAGATGAGAGGTAGAGAAATGAAGGGAGATGGTGGGCGACGGAGGAAGAGAGATGGAGGAAGAAAGGAAATAAGCGGCTGGGGGTTGGGGAAACATGGAACATGGTATTCAGGTTGATTGGATGGGAGCAGCATTGATATTGCTCAGATCTCTTCTTCCGTTTCCAACCTCTCTTTTCATTTACGTTGTGTCATTCTTCACATTTCCCAGCATTACAGCAGCTCTGTTAGAAGCCCAAGACAAAGCCCAAGTACTCCGCCCTTTATGCTCTCCCCAGTTTGTCTTTTTTCTTCTCTTCTCGTTATATCGCCTCTCCTCTTTCAAAGTATTTTCCACATCAAAGACAGTTTGTGCTACCTCACAGGCGGCTACAGCTGAGCCATAGACATTTTGAGTAAAGGCGTACTTATAAAGCTTTCGCATTCAAACATGTGCTGGACGGTTTGGCTACCACATTTTACACCTGACATTTTATGTGCAGCAGTGTTGTTCCACTGTCTCTGCAAGAGATTCTGGTTTACAGCATTAGGGTTTTGTTTTTTGTTTTTTTTAGTTTTTGTACTTTCAGGCTGTATAAATGCCAGTGTGTCTGTTGGTCCATTGTTGCCATTCAAATTAAAATATCCAAGTATTTAATGGAAATTAAACTTTAAGCAGTCATTTCTGGACCCTAAGGCATGAATACTAACAATTTTAGTGATCTCCTGATGCTACCTCAGGTGCCGGGAGGTTAGCATTTACTGGTATGGTTGCATGTGAAATCTCTCAATAATAATAAATGAATTGCCCTGAAATCTGATTAGAGACATTCACACCACTCTGAAGTGGGTCTTAAGTGGGCCAGACCAGTAAAACCATTGCACAATAAAAAATTACATTCTTAATACTGATCTTTCCCTTTAGTATATTAAGTCCCAGTCTGTTCTGAAGATGCTCACATTTAATGAATCAACTAGTTAATTCACAGATGAAGAACAGCCCGAGACATAAGCAGGTCAGAGTTTATATATGATCATTACTTTGGCTGGTGACCAAATTCCTGCAGAAGGGCTGCACTTTGTTCTCAGCAAATCAACTGATGTTTGCAAGCTAACATGCTAAAGCAGTAAGCTGGTCACTTATTTTGCATCTGTATTTCATGCATCTAGTACCAGTGTGACTGTTATGTGGCCTCTTAACTTTTTAAAGGCCAAAATCTGTTTCCTCCGCTTTGATTTAGGGCATCCTTTCAACCAGAAAGACATTGTCCAGCTTACCCTGGTCTCTACCTTCTGCTCTCTTTATTCTACTTCTAAAGGCCATCTAGTCTTTTCTGTTTTGTGGCTAACTGCCCGTTTTATTGCCTTTATATGTGCATACAGAAACACAATTAGTCAGAAAAGCATTACCACCCAAGAGTGTTTTGTTTCTGTGTGAACGTTTTGTGAGAATCCCCTTCGATTCAGACTGTTTGACAATGGAGTGACATTTCTGACAATAGGTCCCTGTTACACCTCTAAGGCAGACAATAGAAACACATTTGCTCCCTGCTGAATCCAGGTTTGCAGCAGCAGTCACCCCGCTGCACTTCTGACCCTGTCTCTCTCACCACACACACACACGCGGGCGGGCGGGCGCGTGCGCACACACACACACACACACACCATGCACACACCTGTTCCTCTGCACTGAGAAATATTGTCAGAATGCCAATACGTATACCCATGTGCACTCCCAGCCATGAACACACACACAGAGACAGTGTGCAATGAAATTTTTCTCTGTCCTTTTCTCTTTGTTAACAGTGCATGTGTGTTGCTGCCATGGCAACTGTGGCTCCACCCCTCACATTTCTTCTCCTGCTGCTTCAACTGGCTGATGGCTCATTCCCAGAGGAACCCAGTCCACTCAGCTACGTCCCTGTGGAGGGTATGTGTCCTTCCCCTTTGTGTACATGTTGTGCACCAGTATATGTGCAGCACTGATGAATGGCTCTGCGGTGGATGTGGAAATCAGAGGTCAAGGGTCAAAGCCTCGGCGTGAAGCTGCTTTCGAACTACCCAGGCATACAGATACAAAGAAGCATCACCTCATCTTTCCATGGCAGCAATAGATTAATAAGCATGAGCGAGGGCAAGAAATAAACACAGTGGCGTGTGAGAAATGATTGTAATAGAGCTTGAAAACTGGAGAAAGATGAAAAGGTGGGGGATAGTTGGATTGGACGAGGTGATGCAGATGACGAGATGGAAGGTTGAGAGAGAGGGGAAGGAGACAGGTGGAGATGGATCACTACATCCTCTCTCCCTCCCCTGCAGTCAAGGACAGTGAGAGACGCGTTTTCCCAGTCTGTCTCCTGATGATGAGGACTCCCTGTGGAGACCTCTCCCAAACTTTCTTGTAGTCTGATACTTCCACCTTCTCTCTCGACCTCATCTCTTACTCCCTCATTTGTCTCAAAGGTAAGAGGAGACAGGGAAGAAGCACCTTTTATCATCATAAAATAACAGCAAGAGTGATTAAACACAGTTTTTCTCATTGTGGAGCTGCATGCATCAACAACAGCGCAAAAAAACAAAAACACTTAGAGGATAACAGCATTTCAGCGCGCTTGAACCGCTGCATCATTCATCTCTGCCCATTATCTTTGTTTTTGGAAACAAAAACATCAGGAATGAGTGAGGACACTATTAAAGTGAAGGTTAGAGAAGCTGTTTGATGGCTTGCCTGAGTACTTTGGGTATATATAGATGGGAAAAGTAGTCACTCCGTCCTCAGCTGTCAGAGAATCCTTGAGCAAGGATTTTAATTCTCAGATTTTTAGTCTGTGCTTTTGTCTGTGCATTCATGTCAGTGGTGAGGAGGTATCCAGTGTTCCTGGGCCGAGCTCATCGTTCAGCACAAAGACAGGAGCTGCACATCCAGACGGTCCTCCAAGTCAACCGCACACTGTACATAGGAGCCAGGTAACCAACAGCAACCACCTCCAACTGTGCGTTACTGACGTGTTCGCACTGATATGTTTTTCTGCTTTCGCTTTGATGCCACGGCTTCCATCTGCTGTCACTCCGCGGAGGACGTTTTCAGCAGTGGGTTCGAGTGGTGATGTATTCAGCGTTGCCGTTAAATGTCAAGTGAAAAGCTGCTCATTCACATTACACTTACAGATGGAAAAATATGAATCGCCTTACTCCAGCGGCAGTCCAAACACTTCTCACTCTAAAGGCTTCAAAATGTTGCACAAAATGTCCTGCGGGCTCAGTGCTTTGACTCACCATCAGCGTATTGATTTACAATCATGAATTATTTCAAATCTGTTGAAAAAACAAATAAACATGGGTTCACGGTGTCAATTTGCATTATACTGCTTAACTAATGCTTTCGATTGCCACGCTGTGTGTTTCCAGAGATGACTTGTACAGGGTGGAGCTGGATAACATGGCAGGCGATGAGATGTTTTACAGCAAGGTAAGACTCGCACGCGCACTGAAACAAAACAAAAACAAAAAAACATAATCATGTGCGCATACACACATAACAAGCTTGCAGGGAGGCCTGACTGTGGTTTATCCCCTTTCAGAAAAGGACTTGGGAATCCAATAAAAACGATATCCGAGTGTGTAGGATGAAGGGCAAGCACGAGGTAAAATAATCGTTCACAGCACGCTGACTGACTTTGAGATCCACTTGTACATGCACCAACGCTATCTACACCATCACACGCATGGACAGACACAACAGCTGCTACAGAAACCTTATTCCCTTTGGGCGCACCTGCATACGGTATTTACACAAATTTGATCTTGTTGATACAGAATCAGCACATCGCTTAATCACACCAGCTCGTGACACATTACCCGGGCCAAGAGATGTTCATGGAGCTTGAAAGCTGTTGGGTTTTTTTTTTTTGCAGCATCTGCATTGTGCCAGTTTTCTAGTTATATATCATTCGCAGCCTGTGAGGTAAGACAGAGAAAGTGGGACAATTCTAAGTGTGTATATAAAGTGAAAGGTGACAGTGCTGTGTAGTATGAAGGGAATGTGATCAAATTTAGGATAACTATTTGATGTGGGGGGTATACTGTATAAACGTAGCAATGCCACCAGCAAAATACAATCTAAGCCAGAAAGTCAGGGTGAGACATTATAGAGCAAAGTGAGCAGAGAGAGTGACACAGCCTCAGGGAAGAAACGGTAATTGAAATGAGTTGAGGAAGGCACGTATAGATAGCAATGGGATGCATGTAGGTGGAGGAGAACTGAGGAGGAAAGACATCAGGAGCACAGTGCAGCCACCAGGTAGTAAGAATGAGGTGGAGGGATGAGAAAAGGGAAAAGGTGTTGCTTCAAACACCACAGATGAAAGAGGAGATGATGTAGGAGTGAGAAAAAAAACAAGAAGTAACACTGTGATTAAAGTAGAAACAAAGGAAGTCGGGAGGATAAAGACTGGAGAGTGGTGAGAATGTGAGACAAAGGACAGACAAGTGAACTGCGTTAGTTAAAATTCTCTAATTCATGTTATAAGATTGGATTTTAAAGCCCAGGCAACAGTGAAGCAGTAGGTAAGTGTGCAGCATTGCCTCACTTTCATTACATTTAATAGAACTTTCCCTGCTCTTTGAACCGCAACAGTAAGCAGACATTAATGAAGTTGCTGTATTAAAAGGAGCAATTTGATGTTTTGGACTTTACATTTATTTGCATTATGCCAGCAGTTTTCACAGAAATGTAATTGCCCAGTTGAGCTTAAGACAGTCCAAATTCTGTACAAAGCAAGCAAGACGACGTACATTATCCCCAAGTCTTTCGAATATTTGTTTGAAGGCAGACAAAAACATCATGCACTGAGAGGAAACTATATGTTTAATAACCCGGCTATAAGAACCAAGAGTAAATAACAGAGAATTACAGTCAAGGGAGTAACGCTGTGGAATAACTGCACAGAGGCAATGAAAGCCTGTTTGTCACTGCAGAAGTTCACACGGCTGTATAAAAACAAGAGGCGATGTGAATATGAGGAAAAATTGGCTCAGTAAATAAGTCGCTTTGGCTTTTCTGTTGTCTTGACTCACTCGGGTCGTCCGGATACCACTATTTCCCACTATCATTGTTCTGTGTACATATCTACAGCTATGTGAATGTAGACAGCCTGTATAAAGTTTAGCTTGTATTATTTGTTTGTATTTATATAAAGGGGTAGCTCTTGATAGGCATTAAACTTCTATCCTTTCCCTTTAGAAGTTAAATTTAAATAATTTATTTCCATCCATCTTCTTCCTTACACACAAATGCATCCTTGCAGATTAGCTATAACTTGTGACACACTCATACTCTTTATAGACAATTTAACAGCAATTAATGTAGTTTGCTCCTGGTAATATTTTTGTAATTACAAAAGAAGGAATTAAATCGTTTTCTGGATAAAGTTTCTTTTTTTTTTACTTTTTACAGTATTGTGTAAAACTCTTGTGCCAACCTTCATTTCTTTGTATTTTGCTAGGAAAATGGGAAAGAGCTGCAACGATTCATTGCAACATGCAGCTATACAAGGAAATACAGTATATAAGGATAAAAAAAATATCTTGTGGTATTACTGGCAAAATGTAAATAGGGATTTTGGACTATTTGTCTATCTGTGTGTCTATCTATCTATAGCTGGTAGTTCTGAGTTTTGAGATGAAGCAAATGAGATACGTGAACGATGTTATAGAGGTGGTGATGGTAGGTGGATGTAGCTGATCTTGGACAGTGCTGAAATAGCTGTGCTCTCCTGTTCTCAGTCTTTAAGCCAATCCAATGTAGCTGGCATGAGACTCTTGACAAGAAAGTGATTTCAGGGGAAGCAATCCTGTCAGTTATTTCCAATCTGACAAATAAATACGAAGCTGCGGAAAAGCACAAATGCACAGGTCTACCTGCACAGGTATATTTTCTGTGTTTTTAAGTTCATGCCATCAGATATTGTGGTAAAATATTATCACAGAAGGAGGAAAGGATCATCGAGTTTCCAGCTCTCTGGTAGCATCTTTAAACTTCAATCAGCAGCCTCTGCTTTGAAGACTACAATAAAGTGCCCATCCTGTTGTTCCTCCAGATGGAGTGGGGTTGAGAGTGTTATTTCCTCTCAGGGCTGTTTTTAAGCTGCATTCTTCATACTTCACGCTGACAGCCTTGTAGCGGCTTTGTTCAAAACCATCTTTGTCACCTTACCTGCCCTGTAGCTTTACCCCCCCTGTAATAATAATTTCCTTTTGTTTGGTCTGTTTGTTTTTTTCTACAGGGAGAGTGTCGTAATTTCATCAAGGTTTTACTCAAGCAGGACGGTGGACTGTTTGTATGCGGAACAAATGCCTTCAACCCTCTGTGTGCCAACTACACTGTTAGTATCCGTCTATCTGTCATCCAGCCATTCTTTGTGTATCTGCCAGTTGGTTTATCTTTTTTTTTCATTCCTCTTGCAGAGAGACAGTCTAGAAATGGTGGGAGAGCCTATCAGTGGGATGGCACGGTGCCCATATGATCCACGACATGCCAATGTGGCTTTATTCGCAGGTAGCGTCTCGGGTTTGCTCTGTAAAGATGAAAAATGTCGCTTTTGTTGCCGACATCAGACTCAGTTTCCAGCTCCAGACACTGAAACGTCTGTGCCCTTGTGTTTACCTTTGCAAATGATTTATAGTCAGACCTCTCACTGCATTGCTTGTTTGGTTTTAATCTTCCCGACCTTGTGCTATCGCTCTATCTGTATCTTCCCCTTCTTTTCTTCTTCTCCTCCTTCTTAATCTCCTCCTTTCCTCTCTCCCTGCGTCTATCTGTCAGATGGAAGTCTCTTTACCGGCACAGTGACAGACTTCCTGGCCATTGATGCAGTGATCTATCGCAGCCTCGGCGACAGCCCTGCCCTCCGCACAGTCAAGCACGACTCCAAATGGTTCCGAGGTACTTTTAGAAACAGACATATTAAAAATGTCCCTCCAGAGCCAGACAAAGAGACAATCAGAAAACAAATAACAGAGAATTGAAAAACTGTCATTGCTGTCTTTTCGTAAGTGGTTCGCAGGTGCACAAGACAATTTGGGCGAGTTAAATAGCAAGCTAAATTTGGCAAAACCAGACACGATTAGGCTCTCGTTTTATCGATTTTTATCATAAGTGGAACATGTCCGGACAGAGTGACGTATTGAGGTTAGTCAGACTCCACAGATTCAAGGTTTTAACAAGCCTTGGACTGAGCAGCAAAGCACCTGTTTTCCACGGAGAAGAAAACAAGCCGGGGCAGATCAAAACTGGCACAGTGCTGGATGAATAAATGATAAGTAATGTGTATAATCTTAACCCACAACGATAAATTAAAGAGGACATGAATATTTAATGAGCGAGGCTGGTGGACAGCAGCAGTTCATGTTGATGCGACTCTCACTACAGCCCCATATCAGGGGTTGCGGAGCCTTGTTTGACTCCAGGGACTGTGCTGTAACTGTGATTGCGGTGTTTTTCTCATTTGAATTTCTCAGAGCCCTACTTTGTGAGTGCCATGGAGTGGGGGCCTCATATTTACTTCTTCTTCAGAGAGATGGCCATGGAGTTTCATCATCTGGAGAAGGTGCTCTCCTTCCCTTTCTCTCCTTTCTTCTTCTTGCCTACTCGTTTTTGTTAAACTCTCCCTTTTCTTATTCTAGGTGATGGTGTCCCGTGTGGCCCGTGTGTGTAAATCAGACCTGGGCGGCTCCCAGCGCGTCCTGGAGAAACAGTGGACCACGTTTCTAAAGGCGCGGCTCAACTGCTCCGTCCCCGGGGACTCGCACTTTTACTTCAACCTCCTGCACGCCACAAGCGGCATCATCCACATGCAGGGACGAGATGTCATCCTGGGTCTCTTCTCCACGCCACCCAACAGGTACCACGGCACACGTAATACCCAAATAGATTAAATATTGCCCTTTTTTTCTCATCACCGTCTTCTCCCCCTTGTGTTCGGTAGCATCCCGGGATCTGCGGTGTGTGTGTTTGACATGCAGCAGCTTGCTCATGTCTTTGAGGGACGGTTTAAGGAGCAAAAATCCCCAGAGTCTATTTGGACTCCTGTACCAGATGAAGCAGTGCCTAAACCAAGGTATTATTATGCAAAGTGTATGTAAGCAGGACTTGTAAGCAGAGTACTGCAGTGCTGCTGTCTTTAGCATCTATCTCACATTCAGTAAAGTCCTCCTATAAGCTCCAACTGTCAGTCTCACTTCTATTTCACCACTATTCAGCAAATATTCTAATACTGCCTCCAGCAAATGAAAAAAAAAAAAGAATCTCCTCTGGCTTTTCTCTCGGACCGTTTTTCAACTTCTCCCTCTGTCTGCAGGCCAGGCGGATGTGCAGTGCAGGGATCCAGATTTAGCTCCTCGACCACACTGCCAGATGAGGTGCTGAATTTTGTCAAGACCCACCCGCTCATGGATGAGACAGTTCCGTTGCTGGGACATAGACCCTGGGTGGTCAAGACTATGGGACGGTACACAGAGTGACTCAGTTGTTTAACAGCATCTATGTAGCTCTATAGAACAAAGAAAGAAAAAGGAAAGGATAACCTGAAAGATAACAGCCAGGATAGGATAGGAAATGTAGTTGATTCACTTTTTTTTTTCTAATGATCTGCGTTTCTAGGTACCAGTTGACAACTATGGTGGTGGACACAGAAGCTGGCCCCCATAAGAACCGTACAGTCTTGTTCCTCGGTTCAACCCGTGGGACCATTCTCAAGTTCCTAATGATTCCCAGTGGAGATTCTGTCTCTCATAGCAGCGTCTTTCTGGAGGAGGTGGAGGGATTCAACCCAGATAAGTGAGTATGAGGCAGGATATCTTTGTCCTTGGCATATATTGAGTCTCCCTGTAACTGCTTCTGGCTGATAACTGCAGAACAGCAGTGCTTTTCACCCAATAACTTTCATCATTTATACTTAATTAAATATCAGATTTTCTACATTTCTGAAGTCCATCTCACAGTAAAAGCCTATTCTTTCATTCCTGTGACTGTATCTATCACAGGTATAGTTATATAGACTGTATAATTAAAGCAGTGCGGTGACATTTTTTTTATCTTAGCAGCAGTGACAGCACTCTTAGCTGTGGTACTTAAACAACACCAGCTCATTAAATTCTGTTGGGCTGAAGGATACTGGAACACAACCTATCAATCACTCATGCAACAAACCAATAATCTCACTGTCCACGCATGTCAACTCAGCACCTGGTTAATCTGATTACTGTGACTGAACACAACTCAACCCACAGTAGTTATGTGTGAAAATGTAGCTGCAACGGGGAGTTGGTGACTAGAAAATGTTTTCAGCTGCCAAAACTTTTATTGCCTGGGTATCTACTATTCATTTATTTATCTGTTTGTTTATTTGCTTATTTAGGACGGACTTCAGGTGATCTGCAGGTTATTCAACTGATTAATCGGTTAAGTTTTAGTTGTGCCAAAAATTGTTGGTACGTTGTGTAAAATGCCCAATTAATTACTCACACTGCACCTTCAAATTATTATTAAAAAAATAACAATCGAAATGGTCGAGAGCAACAAATCATTCAGCCAAACGTCTCAGTGGTATGTGATGTTATGATGTTTCGTTGCTGAACCAATGATTTATAGGTACGCTCACTGGCCACTTTATTAGGTACACCTTGCTAGTATCAGGTTGGATCCACTTTTGCCTTCACGACTGCAGTAATTACTCATGGGATAGATTCAAACATTCCTCAGAGATTTTGGTCCATACTGACATGATAGTAATACACGGTTGCTGCAGTTATGTTGGCTGCACGTCCATGATGAGAATCTCAAAGAGGCAGGTGTGTGCATGTGCCAGTTCTGTTTTGGTAGCACTAAAAGAATCAACTTAACTATTGTTTCATGTTGATAGCGAAATTCGGCGGTGACCCTTTATATAACGGCTAGGGCGCGGAGCTTTATGTTTAAATGTTTATGCGACGCCAAAAGAGGAGTGCAGAGGTGTCACATCTGACTTGACTTTCTGTCCCTGTCTCCAGATGTGGCGAGGACTCTCCTCAGGCCCGTCAGCTCCTGTCTCTGTCGCTGGACCGAACAAGCCACACTCTGCTGCTGGCCTTTCCCTCGTGCCTGGTCCGAGTCCCCACATCTCGCTGCCACCTTCACTCACGCTGCATGAAGTGAGTGCCACTTTTGTCTTTCAGAGTATTTTCCTTTCCTTCAATCTTTCTTTGGCCAATAATTAGGTCGCTTTAGCAGCTGCCATATGCCAAGGCTTTATTTACTGGCCAAGTTTTATTTCTCCCCTGCTTTCTCACGTCCTGGTACTGTTATCGTCCTATTAAAATTTGCGGTTCTATTTTCATTTTTTGCATGTTTGTATTTTGGATATGCATGTCACAGCTGGCTACTTTGGTTTAATATTTATTTTGAGAAAATTTGTTTTGTTAGCAAATGATATTTAAATTGGCACAAGAGGCTTTGGGATAGTGATTGACTGTGAATACAAAGGAGGCACCTGTATTTTTTTATGTCTATATGAGGAAGGTGTTTTGAACACTGTGCCATGGACCTGATTCCCACAGCAGATAAATCACACTTAGATAGTGTGAACGAGCAACAATTTGAGAGAATATGTGTGTCTGCGGCGTATAAAAATGAATCCCTCGCAAGGATTTGTTATCTCAGTGGTTGTCCACATATTTCAAAACAGACACGTTTCACATTTGGGGATTTTAATGATGTTTAATGATGTTGTTTTGATTGTTTGCTTGTTGTGTGAGCAGGAGCTGTCTGGCCTCCAGGGATCCATACTGTGGCTGGACCAGAGGCAGCACTTGCTCCTTTTTAAGACCCGGTACACGGTGAGGACAACAAACATGCACACAACACTGTGAATGTTTACTGCCTCCAAATGAAGATGATGTAACTGCAAAATCAGCATGAGCTGTGCGGGGAATTGACCTAAATGTTATATGTATATAATTTTAAAAAACATAGGCTGAGATAATAAGCATTAAGGGAAGGGACAAGTAAAGAAAGGTTAGCATGAATGAACCACCAGTCAATCACAGGGCTGAAACTAAGAGACACAACCGTTCACATAATTTAAAGTCACAAATTAACCTTAGCTGTGGGACGAGGCCAGAGTAGCCACACAACCACAGGGAAAACATGCAAACTCCACACAAAGAAGCCCACAGCCCAGATTTGAACCCAAGAGCTTCTTCCTGTGAGGCAGCAGTGCTAACCACTGCCCCCACCTCCAAGTCTGGGCTGTCTCGCCTTAGCAAGTTTGTGCCAAAAAAAAAAAAAATGATGATAAAGGAAAACCGGTGAACACAGTGTGCTTTCCTTTCTAAATGTTTAATTTTGTTATTTCTTTGCAATGTCTAACTAATTCTGCAAACTAAGTGTGCATACATTGAAAGATTTCAATGTATTCTTTTTATTTTGTGACTTATTACATTAAAAAAGACCAACAATTTACCAACAAATTACAAGCAATATGAAACTTCTGTTGCCATGACCTGTAGTCAGTGCTGTTTTTTTTTATCATATTTTCCAAAAAATACAGGTGACTGAATCAAATGCAGAAATTGAACCTACAGACTGATGAAGTCTTTGAAACCCTTAATCAGAGCGGCTCCATTGGCTTTATTATACGATTGGAGGCATTTTGCCAACATAGTTTGGGTCCACTTCTCCCGTTAGACCCGTTAGAGGGAAAGGACCCGGCAAATCAATACAAAGTTGTTCTGAGTGATTACCTTTATTATATGGTGAAACATTTCTATCCTGATGGCAGTGACCACTTCCAGCGTGACAATGTCTCAATCCATAGGGTAACTGGGGTCACCGAACGGTTTGATGATGATGAAAATTGTATGCCTGACCTAAATGAACATCTATGGGACATACTGGACTGTTAGTCAGCAGCCTCCACTGTCGTCATCAAAACACTAAGTTAGGGAGCATCTTTTGGAAGAATGATGGTCGTCTCCAGTAGAATTAATACCAAGAGACATCAAAGATGTTCTGACAGGATATGGAGGCCCAACACTGGTATTAGGACACTTTATGACCCCCCCCCCCCCTTTTTTCCACCAGCCTGTAAATCACAACACATGCTCCCCACCCTTTGATCCTCTAAAGGGTGGAAAAGAAAGAGGAAAAAAAAATCCATAATGGGATCATAACACTGACTCTTATGTCCATATGTGCTATTTCAAGTTTATTGATCACTTCTAACAAACATCATCATTCACATACAACTTTCTGCACAAAAGTGAGCATGAAAAGGGTCGGGTTTTCATTGATTAGTTGTAAATTATTTATTTGTTGAGTCAGCCATCAAAATTCATTCATTCAATATGCTCTTCCATGAGTATTTAATAACAATTAAGGAAACATGTTTCCTGCTGTGTGCATTAAAAAAAATAAATCTCTGATTATTTTAACTGTGATCTCTGTGCCTCCTAGACTCCCTTTTCAGCAAGATGTGGAGTATGGAAACACCACCTCCCACCTCGGAGACTGTGATGGTAGGTTGCAGCACTATGACATGGATGCGTCTGGCTGTGTACAGTCGAGTGAGGGCAGGCTCCACCTAGTGGCTCAATCGCTCATTACACCTGTCTATTTGTCACTGAACATTGTGTTCTGATAGTACCAAGGAAGCGAGTACAGACAGTAATTTCTGGAATTAAGTTCATTTTAATTATCAAGGGTGTAACATCATTTCCTCCCCAGCTCAGCAAGATCCATTCAGCCTGGGTATTAGAAACTGAATACTTTACTGTATTTGTGAGAGCTGAATCAGGTGGGAGAAGAAGTGGGATTTGGTTTCAGTCTCACTTCCTTCAGGTCAAAACGTATAACAGTGTGACATTTTAATTAGAGAGGATGTGAAAGTTGTAAAAGTTGTGTGACTGTACGTAGATAATACTAGAAATGCACCATCATATGGCATTTAGGTTGTTTTGTCGTAGATCTGATTGCGAGGAATGGGTTTGGCTGGTAAGCGAGCAGGAAATGACTGAGCATAATGTCACTACATGCCGCTTCTGTTGCGAGGCTCAGATGTCACTGCAGCAGTACCACAGAGGCCCTCTTTGAACCTTGCTTTGAAATCCACAAAGTCAGTGGAAAACACCAAAAAAAGGCATTTCCTCTCCAGCAGTTTTTTTTTTTTTTTTTTTTTTTTTTTTCTGGTGTTTTTTTTTT
>VVHJ01022127.1:6739-19203 GCA_015107715.1 Tylochromis polylepis
GGTAAAGCTCTGAGAAAGGGAAGTTCTGAGCTGACAATTTCCATATAATAACATATATCCACAAGGATCCTACTTTGTATACTTGGATCATGCCCACAGGTTGTGAGTCTTAATGCACAAAGGGAAGAAAATCAGGTCGTGTTACTGCTGCCAGCTATGAATCAACATCACCAGAGAGATCATGACAAGGCCCGAGTTTCCGTGAATTCGGCTTTAAGACAGCGGCATTGTTTCCGAACGCACGGCACTCGAGTTACAACAAATTCCCCTCTCCCTCAGCAGGAGAAAGGTCTCGACCTTCACGTGTTTGTTTTCTCATCTGTCACTTCACACCCTTGTTGCCGAAGTGGCGCACAGTAGCCTACACTTCACTACACTTCGGGTCCAGTGATGGTCAAATTGCTTGAACTTGTTGTGTGTCGCATTCTCAAAATGAAAGCGAGTTCCCTTTTTTTGTGTGAACATAGCTTTCGCTTCACTTTAGCCTTATATGCCACTGACACTTTTTTGTATTAAAGCCCTGTGGAAGTTAAAAAAAAAAAAAAGAAAGAAAGAAAGAAAAAAGAAGGAGAAAAAAACCCCACTTATTTGTGCTCCATGTGACGTGTGTGGCCTCGGCGGAGTTCAACAAGCAACTTTGCTTTTAGTGGCGCTTTCAAGACTGTTACCTCTGTTTTTATTTTTGTGCCAGGGGATGTTGACTGTTGCTGTGCTGTTGGACTTGGTGTCTGTGTTTACAATGCCTGGGGCATAAGTTATGCCTCTGCCAGCGCCGCATCCTACGGAAACATTCTGACACAACTCTCTCTGGAGATCAGACTAATAGCTCACTTCAAGGTGCAAAAAAAAAAAAAAAAATCCCACTGAAATGTGTTTGGAGAGCTGCTCCAAAATAAATCTTATATCACGGTGTAAAATCACTCATGCTTTCATATTAAACAATGTTACATAGGACGGCAGGTATTTAGCCTATTTAAAAATAAATGAATAAATGAAGCCTCCACTGAACCTGCTTTATATTTAATAGCCAGCAGGGGGCGACCCCTCTGGTTGGAAAAACAGAGTTCAACTGTACAGAAGTCAATGAGAAAATGATCCCACCTCTCACTTGATTTCTTACTTCAGTAAACATTATCCTAATGAGTTTATGGTCTCGGTCACTTGTTCCAAATCTTCTTTAATACTGCTTGTTGCTTGTTTTGTATGTTTCGGTCCTATTTAGTGTATAACAGATGATAACACAGGGTATGTTTTAGGCTGTGGCTTTTCTGTGACCTTAAAGTGGCAAATTGATAGCGAAATTGATAGCGGTACCCAATAACATCTTTTTTTGGGGGGGGGTACTTTATTTGTCCTGTAACAATAGCTGCAAAATAATTCTGAAAAAACTCTCAAATTAAACAGTTTGTTTTTTATTTAAAAGATTTTTAAACACCACACAAAATAAAACCCTTGTTTTTCTAACCAGGTGTTTTCTCAGGTTTGACATGTTTCTATGGCCAGCTTTGAATTCTGCACTGAAAATGTTGTAGACAGCGATGTCTGAGACCAGACCCACCGCAGTATTCACCTGATATTGTCATGACTGATGTCATCAGTCAGACAAAGCCTCTGTATCAGTGCTGGTATGGAAAGAGGAAACAGGAAGTAAATGAGTATTTTTCCTTGTTTTTACCTGTTATCACATCTTCCCTGTATAACCTGGGAATATCACTAACATGCCAGTAAAAACCGACACGATCGTATACTCTTGTGTAACTCCAGCCACACAGTGCATGCCAGGCTGAAGTGGCACAAAAGCGTGGTATGTGCAAGCAGTTGTTACCACTACTCAGTCGTTCACAAGGGCACCAACAGCGGGTGAAAATAACTTTATTTATTGCAAATGAGTACCGAGTACCTAGCCTTGGTAGTAAACTAAAGCCCCTTTTCCATTAGTAACTACTTGGATTGCCACTGCTCGACTCAGATCGACTGGTTTTCCATTACAATCAAGTACCACCTAATGTGCGTGGTCGTTGTTATAACAACGCGGGCAAGCATCCGTGACATAATTAGTATGCGACATGAAAGCTACAACAAAGGTGGACGTCGAGGCGACGATATACCTGCTGCTCGGTCTGTGGCTTTTCGTCAGACTCGCTGTTTTTTTGTAGCCATTTCCCTGTTTGCCGAGTTTCAAAAATAGCGGTTTTGATTTTCGTGAATGAGATGCTCTCATGACTCATCAAGTGACCAACTGACCAGCCAATCAGTGGCATGCAGTCTGACGACGTCACATTTTAGTGCCTGCTCGGATCGCTTTGGAACCCCGGCCGAGCAGGTACTAAAAAGTACCTGGTACCAGGTACTATGACCTAATGGAAAACCTTGAAAACTGTGGCAAACTAAGTAGTTACTCATGGAAAAGGGGCGTGAGACTAGGGTTGACCTCACCTGAGGGCTGGGTACTGAGCTCTAGTCTTAGTCCTAGGGTTGTTATTATTGGTGAGTTTCTCAGACCCTGCCCATAGGTTTTAAGTGACTAACGAGTTTTTGAAAGACTTACAACTCGAATCTTCCAGAGCAAAGTTTTCAGAAACTCAATTTCTGTGTTTACATGTGGACAAGGAAAATGCAGATTTCATCTTGCAACATCAAAGGCGTGCGTCTTTATCTCCTTTTTGACATCACACCGTGCACCCTGTTGCTGTTTGTAGGCTTCCTGTTGGACAACATTTTTTTAAAGTTTAGGGTCATGTCACCATCAGTAGTTTTGACATGCTCGCTTGATATAATTTTTTTGTCTTTTTATTAGAGATAATTTTCAAGACAAAAGTGGAAAATCCCCATTTTACAAAATACAAATATAGGTGTGGGAATAACTTCGGTCAGAACTACTACTTGATTGTTCAGAATTGGGTTGTAGTAAAGTACACTAAAGAGTTAGATGTTCATTTCTTCTCGGAAATACCTTTTTTTTGGGGGGGGGGCTTTCCTCTCTACCAAAAGCTATTCAATTCAATTTTCTATATATATTGTAATTTATAGGGCCTACAATAATACAGAGAAAAATCCCAACAATCAGACAACCCCCTAACTTACCTCACCCTTTTAACAGGAAGAAGCCTCCGTTAGAACCAGGCTCAGGAAGGGGCAGCCATCTTCCATGTTTAGCAAAAAGGAAACGTTGAAGCTTAAAAGTAGAGAGGGTTTCTGTCTCCTGACTCTAAACTGGGAGCTGGTTCCACAAAAGAGAGGCCTGAAAGCTGAAGGTCCTGCCTTCTATTCTACTTTTAAATTACCCTGGGAACCACAAAGAAACTGTTGTTGTGATTTGGTGCTATATAAATAAAACTGAGTTAAATTTAAAAAGTAAGCGTGCGGTCCTAGACCAAAGTACTCTGTTGGGGGAGTTTTGTTACTATGAGGTCAAAAACTAGGATTCCAATTAATTGCACAGTGAATAATAACTGCACCCTGGTAACAAAGACTAATATTTGCAGATAATCATCACCCTCTTGTCCAAATATAGTCATGTCCCATAAAACAAAATTGGTGTGGATGTTGTCATCTTTTATATACAGTTTATATAAAAGATAGCATTGTTTTTGAACAGCTAACAGCTACTTAAACTCAAGTACTTCTTTAAATACTTATTTCCCTTTTTATTTTTATTTTCACACAGCTTACAGTTGATAAGCTAAGCTAACTAGTACCAAGCAAACCTCACTGTTTTACATTTAGAAAAGAATATTTCAGCCTCTATTGCAGTGAGTTTAAATATTCCACTGCTGCTTTTTTTCACAGAGGAATAAAAAAATCTAAGAAATGTCATACGATACCTGTGTAGCACCTCAAAATCATACAACCCAGATCAGGGTTTCTGTTCTGTAAAGATAACTGGAATCTGATTTCACATATACGCAGTGAGGAGAAGCATCCATATTATACTTGTATACACACCTGTGCATTTGAATACATGGAACAATAGATTTTCTTTTCACTCCCATGCCTATCCCATCAGAGTTTATATGCTGTTATCTCCTACCATCTTCTAGTCCCCTATTCAATATTCCTCCATTTGCTCCATGTCTCCTCCTCTCTCACACCTTTATTGGTGGTCTGAGCCTGGTAGGTATCTATCAGGGCCCCTCACTTAGCCCAGCAATGCTTCAGTGCCAATGAACAATGGTGGGCCAAAGACAGTCAAGTTTGCTCATGGGTGTGTGTGTGTGTGTGTGTGTGTGTGTGTGTGTGTGTGTGTGTGTGTGTGTGTGTGTGTGTGTCAAACAGGGTGGGTGGGTTGTGTGTGAACCCCCTGGCTATGTTTTAAATCATGCATATTACATCTGCATCAACATGATGTTTGTATAAGGAAATGCAGGTTCACTTTTCCATGCTGGTTCACTCCAAATGCTTGTATATACATTTTATAGTGTTATTGTTCTGCATGTGCATGTGTGTGTGTGTGTGTGTGTAGTAATAGTAGTAGTAGTAGCAGCAGTAGGGGTGTTGGGGAACATTAGTGCCTTGAAAGGTTCGGGTCATCTGCCAGTGAATGCATCTTAAGCAGGTTAGGATTGAACCCAGACAGCTCCTTGTTCTAGTGTGCTTACTCTGGCTACACTCTCTGTTTGTTTCCTGTCAATGGCACTTCTTTACTCAGCGATACACTTGCAAGGAGTGCTTAGCAGCTCAACAATGCATAACTCAGTGGCAGATGAGGAAAACCCTTTCAGAGGGATTTGAAGAATCAGGTTTCTGCGAATGCTTTTTAATTTAAAAAAAAAAGTGAAACTTGATAGAATGTTAAAAAAATATCAACAAGGACATGAGTGCTCAAGTAACTCACTATTAGTGCTTCATGATTATGAAGACTTTAAAAGTTCTGTGCAGGAAGTTGACACTGCAGATTTGTATGTATATACAGTAGCTCTCATGCAAGCTGGGCAGAAGAGCTGCAATAGTTTGTCTTGTCCCTGAACAGAAAAGGAATTCCAGCGTGTGCACCTCCAAATCAGACCTCCAAAGCGTTGTTTGCTGCGCCTCGAGTGAAAGGATCTCTCGTCGTCCTAATGGGAAAGGATTCTGGGCAATTTCTGTTTGTCGAAGGGATTTGCTCCCAGCTGTGAGGGCCTTCACTTGCCTTCGGTATCAGATTAGGGAGCTGTAAACATCCTCTTTGTAAACAAAAGCTGTTATTCATCCTTAGAAATGAAAAATTGACGACTGCAAGAAATTTAATGATATGCAGAGGTGTGGAAAAACTATCTCAAGGAAACTGGTGTTAGACAAACAAATGTTTGAACCTTTTTGATTGAGTTCATACAAATAAACGTGTCACAAGGAAATTTGGGCTTTTCAATCTTTGTTTGTTTGTTTTTTTTTAATCTAGTATTGCTGTTTGTATGTGCTTTGCACATCTGATTTACCCGACCACTGCTCCAAGCAAAAATCCTTCCACTACAAAATGCACTCTTCCCATTTGGTCTACCTCCAACGCTTCAGTGGGATTCAGATATGAACTTTGAGTCAGTCATTACACTAGATTTCATTCTTTCCTTGGTACTAGAGTTTGATTAGGATTCAGTTCTCAAATTAAGCAAAATAATAGTTCCACCACCGTGCTTTGTAGCTCGAGCGTCTTCTAATGATGAATGTTGTAATAAATGAATCTTGTTACTGCAATCTCACACATCCTGAAAAGCAACAGTAACTAAGCGTTTCAGTGTTGCAATACCAGGCAACACTGAAACAATGTTAAACATGTCCACTTTGCGATAAGCATATTAAAAGTGCAGGGGAGCGTAGAGAACACAACGACAAACAAGGAAAAAAGGAGGTGAAGCAGAAGGAAGAAGGTGATTGTGCTATCAGATGAACGTCGAGCACAGGGAGAGACATCAGTGCTGTACATCTCTGCCAGGGTGCTATGGGAAAATATTCTGGGCTTTCAGAAACAGACAATAACAGCTTAGAAATTGTGAAACATTGTCTCTGATAGCAACTGGTATCTGTAAACAGATCAGATGGGAGCTGCTACTCAAAATAGAGGAAAAATGAAACCACCACAGAAGAAGAAGCTTCTAGATGTTAGTTCATGTGGATGCTAGTTGTGTCCAGCGTGTTATTTTACATATTTCCTGTACACGCATTACAAAAAGAAAAAAAATCAGATATCCAATCATCTGACAAACCATACTGGACAGAACCACTGGTAAAATAAAATAAGCACTACATGTGGTTTAAACCTCATTGAACAGATTTTGAAATACCAACCAAGCCTGCTTGGCCTTCTTCGCACCCAGCATGCTCAAGTTGTTCAAGTTTCACATGAACTCTATCCATTTCTCACAAAGGAAACCACTGAGACATGATAAATCTGTTCCAGATGAACAAAAAGATCACAATGCCTTATTTTATCTCATCGCATTAGCTGGCGGTGCAGAGAAGCACGTATGCAAACATACACTGTGTTACACTTTTCACATGTGACCAATCTAAACAAGCTGGTGGAAATCTCCATGGAGACAATCGAAGACATTTTTGGTGATCATAGAAGAAACGTTCATTTAAGTCGCCCCAATTTTAAATGGCTGTTGTCTGGATGGATCTCTTATTGGATCTGATCGTGATATTTAGTTGAAAGCTGGAGCCTCTAAACTGATGTCACCTACAGGTGCACCACGGTTCACGGTTCACCACAAGTCTACAGATGAAAGTCAATATAAGCTGCAGGGATGACATATTTTTAAGACAGCCCTATCCTGGCTCTGTTGACAAGAAGCTAATGAATTTTTTTTCTATAGGCTTTTTTGATTTATTCAAGAACGTATCCATGTCAACTTGTGGTGCAGCAACGCAAAATGTCCTCTTAAACAGTTCAAACAGCAGGAGTCAAATGCATTCACTTTTTAGTAAGCACCTTCTTTGGCACACATGAAAAACTAGAAAAAACATTAGTCGGGTATTTCCTCTTGTATGACTTTGAAATAAGAAAACGAGACGTTCAAAGTGTTCAATGCTAATTCCTGCAGCAGGGTTGTGTTTTTCACTAATGTGGTCATCATATCTCCAGTCCACCAACTAAGTGATTATGTGGGGATATTCCTTAATCATAAAAAATGAATTCAACATTTCTTTATTTGCAGTATTGTATAAAAATAAAAGAAGTCTCATGTTTATCATGCTTCTTTGTCCAAATGATCATATTTGCTTGCAGGACTTTAGCTGCTACTGAGAATAAGAAAGTAAAGAGTGGGGTTTTTTTTGTTTTGTTTTTTCCAGGGAATTAACTGACTTTAACACCCATATTAATCATACACCTTGGCTGTTGGACGTGAGTGTTACTACAGTTGGCTCGTTCCGCTATTTTGGGACTCGCAAAGGTAAGCTTACTGTAAGTAGGGCAGGCAAAAGACTTGAATGTGTCACGCTTCACACTTTTCCATGATTGCCAAATGAGCGCCTGCTATTTATTTTAGTTCTTGTTGCACTCTGATAACAGAAATATCTCAGTCGTGTTAGTCTCACAGAGACTCAGTGGTAAATGATCACTTTTATTCCTTTACAGTAGGAAATCTTCAGCACTGGGCAAAGCTTGTCCCATACCACTATAGATGACTTATTTAGTGGTGTTTTACATAAATGACAGGCAAAGTGACGATCCTTCTTTGAGGCAAGACTGTTTCCGTGACATTTAGTGTATTTGGCATTAAATCATAGCAACGTGCATGTACACGGACTGACACCTGTTTATGGTTCAAAGTCACTGGGAACCACAGTCAGGTACAGAGGCAGAGGAACAGATAACAATGTGCACTGCAGTCTATTCAGAACTATAGACTGCAAAATGCTGGCTGCATGCAGATGAAACTCTGATAAAGGAAAAATACAAAATACAGCGCTGACCACAGGTGTGAACAAAGCACTATTTTCAAAAACACTTCCAAATGGGGGACTGCACTGATCTTAGGGGGGAACGTTTTGAAGATCCTACCTCTTCCCATCTATAAACCTGAAGATAAATGGAATCTTTTATCAGTTTAGATGTTGTATAATTGTACAACTGGAGTCCCAGCATCAATGCGGGCTTTAGAGTCTAAGAACAGCAACCATAAGTTCACAGCCTTAAGGGAATTTATCTGATCATGACGCTCTGAATTGCAAACACAGCTTATCGTTGTGATCGTTCGCATTTTGGTGAAGATCTTCCTCGTGGCGCTTTAGAAGGTGTGAGAAAGTCCTCCCACTTATTTGAAGTTGTGAAACTTTTTTCGAAACTATGTAAAGCTTTTAGTAGATCGTAAAGTCTGTGAAATGAATAGTGTGCTTAATTAAAACTCAGCTGTGTTAGATAGAAATGTAGAATCGATGAGCAGCACAGACACTAATGTGTTTTCATTGTTGGTCTGCAGTTGGTGAGAAACGTCAGTGTCAAACAGGAAGGATTACACAACAAGGTATTTAGCAGTCAGTGTTTCCTTTCAGACCAGCCTCTGGTATGTATCAGTGCTTTGTGTTCCAATAAGAGAACCGGCTGGTTTTATCTTGTGGGAAACACAAATGTACTTTGTTGCTCAGGTGAAAGCTAAGGATGACTTGACAGATTGAATTGATTGAATTAAAACAGAATGTGCAGTGTTTAAAGTGAAACAACAACACATTATTAGTCATGCGTTAAAAAACATAACCTGTAAATACTGAAACAACACCGTGACCCAGAAAACGCTGGCTGATTGTTAACAGGCGTCTCTTAGTTTACCCACAATACATATTTTTTATATGGATGATAAAGAAACCTGAAAAAAAAACAACCAGGTCATTCTCAGTCATCTTAAGTAAGCTCCAGTTTTCACATCTAGATTCTTTTTTTCACTGGTTTTCATTCTGTTTCTATACTTTATCAGCAAATTAAGATTTTTTTCTAAAATTAATTTTATTTGTCTTTATTGTTATTGGGAGTTATTGGAAGTGTCTTTGTTTTACTTTTCAAACTTATTATTCATTTTATTTATTTTTAAATTAAAAACAGCTTCCTATACTTGTAGTAAATCTGCCTGTTTTCAAGGCGCTTAAAAAAAGAAAAAGGAGGAAATAAAAAATGTACATTTAAAAAAAACACATTGACTCATTAAACTTCCATTTAATATAGAAACTGCAAGCAGCAGTGTGATCTGCGTTGTGAGTGTTGATCTGCTTTAGTATAGTGGGCACCGATCTATTAAAATATGCTTGGATCGCCTATTTTCCTGCATTAACGAGAAACAATGGATAATTATTATTATCAGCTTTTCTTAAGATGCAAGCCAGTTGGCTAGTTTTCCTCTGCAGTCTTTTGCTAAAATGTTACAAACGCAGATTAATAAATACAAACAAAACAAGCATTAATAAACTTGTGGTGCAGCAACGCAAAATGTCCTCTTAAACAGTTCAAACCGCAGAGACAGAAATCAGCCAAACACGAAGTAGTAATACAGCTGCAGATAAGCTGAAAGCACAAATAGGACTGCAACAAAATCCGATTTTAAACTCGTGTACTGCTGTGGTCCAAAATGACATTAGAAAACAGACATTAAAAAAATAACAATATCATCAAATTGATTTCAGTTTTTGTTTTTGTTGCTGTTGCATTGGTTCAGTTCAAGAATCTGCAACTATATGTATACGAAAACGACAGTGAAACAGTTGTTTACATTATTATTAATGCGTAATAGTCACATAATATTTATACACGGTCGTCGAAAACACGATTACTATGTCGTTAATGCGGTTATGCTAGCAATGATGCCAAAACACTTGCTTACACACTTAAACTGAGATTAAGTATGAAAGTTATATAAGTATGTAAACTGTGACAAGGAAACCTTTATTTTCACCAGTATCTGATTTCTGTAGAGCAGAATAAAAAGTGTCGCAAAAATGTGAACACAATCCAGGAGACTATCAAATGAACTCCAAAGTGCATCTGGGAGAGCTCTCCAGCTGAATATAAACGCCAGGAAACAGGTTGGTATACCTGTCACCGAGACATCTCGTCGTCTCTTCCTTGACGCGGGGTCACAGCACGGTCATGCGTGCTTGGTGTTTGGAGGAACTTTCAATTTTGCGATCAGGGTTTAGAGCGAGGACGTGAAAAAAAAACAACCTGCTGGTAAGAACGAGGGGGACGGTGTTAGAGGAAAGGATACAAAAGACAGCTTAACAGGCTACTGATGTCACCCCAGCACCACCGGAGTGTCCCATCCAAGCTAAAGCACCTCTATTGTGTTGCTTTTGTCTGAATCTTGTCAGGCCTGCGCCCCCTCCTATAATAATGAGCTCTTTGCCAAGAGATTAACATTTAATTTTTAAGAGCTGTTTTAACCTCATTTTACCCTCCGTTAAGTAGTATTTCCTGACTTAAGTGAAAGCAGTTAAAGCGACTATGACGGAAAAGTATGACAAAGGAACAATAAAGAAACAAACTCTGCTTTCAAGCTCTGCTCTGGAAGTTCCTACCACACCTCACCGTCCTCCTGAGCAGATGGAGTTTATTCGGATTTGATAAAACCGTAAGTGATAAAAATACCAGCCGATCTAACAATACTAAGCAAAACTTTTGTAATTATCTTTTAGCCTGTTAGGCTGACAAGCTAAAGCTTATTCTACCTCTGAATAGCAGGATTTAGTTTTAACCTTATAATTTGACAAATTTTTTTCAAGCCCTGGCTTTGATCCTATCAGGCAGGCAGGGGGTACAAGAGCTCCCAAAGGGATGACTGCCCCCTGATGGGAGAATTGTTTTTACCCCAGCTGTGATTTGCTTGTACTGCAACATCTAATCCCAAATACTATTTTGTTAAAATCAAACCGTAGACTTCATACGATTAAGGCCGGCGTGGTTCCCTACAGCAAGACAGGCGCTCTTCACCCCCCAGTGAGGGAAACAAGCCAAGCCTGCCCCCACACAACAAAACAACACCCCCACTCAACAGCAGCGTGACATTTCCTCAACCAGCAAATGAGATGAAAGCTTTAAACCATGAAAATAGTGGTTTGAAAGGCTTCTGAAGCCCAGCTACCCTGCTAGCACAGAATAAAGATGGGTAGTCCACATGCAACAAAAGCCAAACACAACAGGGAAAAACATCAAAGTGGGATTTTTGTCGAGGGAGGGAGACGCCAATTTGAGAGATGGTGCCCACAGAGAAAAATGCAGCTGAATTTTCAGGTAAATACCACATTGCTCATAAGTGCTACAGTTGTCTTCTACTTCTGAATGCAGAGTGTGATACTGTTCACAACAGTGAGCTGAGTGCACTCTCACCTATTACACCGTTTGCAATGCTTTGGTCCCACTTTCAGAAACTTTTTCAATGGTTTAAAGTAAAATCTCCACAATGCTGCTTGTGTTTCCTAATAAAGTAAAATGACATTTTGCTCCTATATAAATCCTGTGCATCTTAACATTGATTAGTCTGCTGAGATTTTTACATTTTCTATCTAGCGAATTAGATATTTATGCATGGATATACAAGTATACATATACAAATGTCTAAACAGGCAATCCCACGGCAGCAATTCAATGTATTTAGGCACGTAGACACGGTAAAGATGACCTGCCGAAGTTCAAACTGAGCACCAAAATAGAAAAGAAAGGTGACTTTAAACGTGGCATGGTTTTTGGGGTCAGAGAGCCTCGTCTGAGTATTTCAAAAACTGCTGATCTGCTGGGATTGTGCTGTACAACCATTCCCAGGGTTTACAGAGGATGATCAGAAAAAGAGAAAAAAAAAATCCAGTGAGCAGCTGTTTTCTGGGTCAAAATGCCTTGTTGATGCTGGAGGTCAGAGGAGAATGGCCAGGCTGATTTGAGCTGATAGAAATGCAACAGCAACAGGAGATTTATGCTTCTGTGTTAACTGTATGGTGAAGGTACATCATGACCACAAAACCCTCCAACTTCCACATAACCTGACGTGTGCCTCCCTGGAAATACACTGCTCAAAACAATAAAAGGGAACACAAAAATAAGACATTCCAGATCTGAATGAATGAAATATTCTTATTAAATACTTTGTTCTTTACAGAGTTGAATGTGCTGACAACAAAATCACACAAAAATCATCAATGGAAATCACATTTAGCAACCCATGGAGGTCTGGATTTGGAGCCACACTCAAAATTAAAGTGGAAAAACACACTACAGGCTGATCCAACTTTGATGTAATGTCCTTAAAACAAGTCAAAATGAGGCTCAGTAGTGTGTGTGGCCTCCATGTGCCTGTATGACCTCCCTACAACGCCTGGGCATGCTCCTGATGAGGTGGTGGATGGTCTCCTGAGGGATCTCCTCCCAGACCTGGACTAAAGCATCTGCCAACTCCTGGACAGTCTGTTTGGTGGATGGAGCGAGACATGATGTCCCAGATGTGCTCAATTGGATTCAGGTCTGGGGAACGGGCGGGCCAGTCCATAGCATCAATGCCTTCGTCTTGCAG
>VVHJ01022130.1:1895-36078 GCA_015107715.1 Tylochromis polylepis
GGGGGGGGGGACCCATAAACAAGGCCAAAATATACTCAGCAGAACTGTATGAGAGCTGGAGAATATGTGAGTTACTTGTCTTATCCATGCTTCCAGCCTCCTGCTCTTTGCTTTCCTGCTGTGTTTTCAATTCTCCAAATTCAGTCATCTGAATCTCAGTTCCTTTATCCTACAGAGCCCGAGAAACGCATCCATTAGGGTACAGATGAGCTTCTCTGCAGATACACGCACAAACATGAAAAAAATACAAGTGTGCATCACCTTATGTCTCCACTGAGGCTGACTCTGATTCTTTGTAGGAGAGGAGACTTCTTGTGCCTCAAAGGACAGGTTAGTCTGGAGGTGAGAACAAAACACAAGAATGGTGACTTTTGCATTCTAGGACAGTGAGAGTGGAATTCACAGAAGGTACAAAATATACAGATTTTACATGGAGGAAAACCTATGTGTAACATTTCGTTCAGACTGTTCCTTTCTGCCTAATCCTGCCCTGCATTAGACATTATGAGCAGTTTTTGCACGATGCACATTTACGTTTGACCATTCAAGCCGGTTCAGAAACATGCACAAAGAAACGTGGGAGTATGATATAACTTTCATGACCAAAATGAACATCTGGTAACCACACACCTAAATGGAAAGTGTGAACTGAGAGCTGTGATGTGACACATCGTAATTTTGAGACAAAAATCACCATGCAGGTGACAGGGTTGTCACATCACATCCACCTGAATCTGTGAGATGACAAAAGCCTTTCACAGCATACAAAACACTCCAAATCAAACAGCAGCAATGCCATGCACCGGCTCACACAATTACCTGATTAAAACACATGATATATTGGGGCGTATTGATAGAATAGACAGAGGCAAAGACGGGCTCCTGGGAGAGAAGAGAGAGGGGCAGGCTGGAGATGTTCAAAGCCATTCAAAATCTAAAGGACTGTGGTTTCAAAATAAAGATAAGTGAGGATGGATTTTGAATCATTAGTTTGAGGCTTACCCAGCACTGAAGGTTGTGATGGTTTTCTGACTCTTCCTGCACATGATACTATGGAAAACAGGGAGATGCATTAAAAGGAATTCAAAACAAATATAAATGTTACCAGAAATATAAAACTGACAGAAATAAAAAGGAAGAAGAACAACGATTAATATACAAATCCCACACATAGTGTCAGCATGGTGAAGCTGAGATCATTTAATTGCCAAATAATCAGTGTGTTTACATTCCACATCGTGTAACAGGACAGCCAATCCCATCCTGGTACATAAACACTCGCTGGACTCAATATATTCCCCAGTAACTCAAGTCTGATCTCAGGACATTCAGCACATACCGCATTCAGAGTGCTGCAGATAAGAGATGCTATATCTGGTTTCAGTGGTATGACAAATACCCAAATGCAACCACAAATGTAACCTCTGCCTCGATTTAAGCCAGGCAGGAAGCGTGAACCCGGTAACCTCTACGATGCATACAAAGATTTTCTTCTTGGCTTCTTCAGGAGTAATAAAAATACTGCAAAAATTCTGTAATGCTTTTATGGAATTTTCTAACATCATTCAGTTAAACTATAATGTGATATTTAGAATCCCCATATACCAGTGTCATTTCTTAAATGTTGCCAATACAAACAAAGAAAGCAGAATTTAAGCGTAGTTTTAAAGCTCAAACACATTTTATGAATGTTTGACCTTAACTGACCTTGAAGAAGAGGTCAGATGTCCAAAGTAACACACTGTTTAGAATCATATATCACTCCCTTTATTCCTATATGTAGTCGCCTCATACAGTGGCAGCAAGAAACAATATTTAAAATAGTGGTATATAACAATCATCGCTTTGACCTTCAAATCAATCTACTGACCTTGAAGGAGATGTCAGAGGTTAAATGTGACATGATATCTTATTCTCTACAGTGCTTTCTGTATGTTGACAGACAACACTTGTAAGAATCATAGTTCCTGAGTTGTAAGGATTTTTGTCAATAACTATCAATAATTCATAAAGTTGACCTTGAAGAAACTGGTGGATTTAAGCAAAATTTTAATGGATTTTTAACACGACCCTACTCCACACCCCTACAAAGTTTCATCAGAATTCATTCAGTGTTATCAGACAGACTGACATGCACATAATCACTGACAAATACTTTTTTTTTTTTTTTAAATGGCCCATGTCTTACGTGGTTAACCTTGCTGCTGGATAAGTTGAACAGTAAAGACATGAGAGATGTAACTCACCTCACTTCTGCTGCCGTTGGCTGTCTCCTGCAGTTTAGGTGCACAATCTTCTGAGGTGAGCTGGACAGCTTTTATGTCTGTGGTGTCATCATGGATCTTACTCATGGCCTTTTGCTCTTCCTCTTGCCTTTAAGACACATTACACAGAGTATGAAGCATAAAACATATCAAAGAACAACAACAACAAGCTGAAAACTACTAATTTTTCTGGTGAAATCTGTAAAGAATCCTTTTTACTATCAAATTTACAGATGTCACAATAATATACATTTCAAAGTCTTTAGCAAACCTTTCCTATATGCAGCAACAACAACAGTTTGACTCAATAGAATAAAAACATTTACAGTTCATATCACATCATGCCATTTTATTTACATGACTTACTTGGCTCTTCCATTTATGTCTAAGCTGTTGTTCTCAGGGGAAAAGCTCAGTTCATGTTTGGTCTGGCAGGATCTCTCCTGCTGAGGAGCATCCTGCTCTGACAAGGCTCTTATTGGTGTGCAGGCAATGGTTTCCCTTCTGTTTCTAGCCCTCTGCCTCCAGGGAGCAGCAGACAGCGAGCCTCCCTCCATACCAGAGGCCTCTCTTCTCTCTCTCTGTGGCGCTGCAGAAATTTCCTCCCTCTCACTTCCTACTTTGCTCTTGTGTATCGCTGCTTCTCTACAGCCTCCACCATTCTGTTCGTGGCTATATGATGCGTCTACCTGACTGGCTTCTGTCCTGCTCCACTCCGAGCCTGCAGAGCAGCTCTTCTTCAGGATTCCTTTTAAGCCTGGCTCGGAGTCGTAGCACTGTGATCCCTGCTGAGTCGGACCAGATTTTCCCAGTCCAGTGCCAGCATCTGGTGTGGACTGTGAAAGACGTACCTCACTGGGTTTCAGGTTGACAGACGAGGCCTGCTGTCTGTCGGACAGATGAGGGGACAAACAGAGGGCAGGAAGCTGAACAGGGCCTTTCTGGAGCTAAAAAGGGGTAAAGAAGGTAAAAAAAAAGAAAGTGAAGATCAATAATAGATTTACTCAGAGCACAGCAGGCAAGAAGTGGTGAAAGACAACAAATGAACTTTGCTATTAATACCCACTCCTGCCCATTTTCTGGTCTGTGAAGTTATAAATACATTTGGTTCCCGTTTATTGTTTTGTTTCTTTCTACCCACCAGACTGACCTCCTCCACAGTGATGGGCTGCGTGCGGTACCGAGCCCCCTTTTGCCTTCGTCTCTCTGGGGGCCCGTCAGCAGGCTCGGCTCCCTCCCTCCCAGGCAGGGACAGTTTGTTGAAGAGGGCCAGCTTCTCGCTCATGCTCAGCTTGCAGCTCTCATCGCCATCCTCCTCTGACTCAGCCTGCACAGACTGGACCTCCACTGGTGGTCCTGGTTTGGGAGTGCTGAGGTGGAACATCACATGACACCAAAAAGTCAGAGAAGAATTTATGTTTAGTCAAAATCGCATATGCCTTATCCATTTGAACTACATTGCTGTGCAAAAGCAGTGGAGAAAACAGTGGGTGCCCATGAGTGTTTTTTCGTTACCATGAACACACACAGGTTATTTTTAGTCAATCTGACAGACATCGTCCTGCTGCTGCTACTCCCTACAACAGCAAATGTGTGACTGAAAATAGCCCCTATGAAATACATTTACTTCTGGTTGAACAAACTAGATCTGATCCCAATTTTGATTTTGTTTCCAACCATCTCAGTCCTTAAAAAAACATATATTTGTGACCCATTACCATGAGTCACAGCCGAACGAAACGTGGCACTGAAAAACTCCTGAACAGAAACATATGGGATAAATCCATAACAGGAAAGATGATGACACTCTTGATTGGCCAGGAATGTGACAGAACAAACTCCTTGCACCTTGTTTCACCAAACAGAAAGGCTGGGAAACGTATGAGCCGACCATGTTTTTACACCGATGCATGGGTTTATGACAGTTTAAACTGTTTCTTGGTGGCTGTATCTACTCATTTTTGTAGAAAAGAAGCATGAAAAGTGTACTTCTGCTTTTTCTGGGCTTACTGTATTCATAACATGAAAAAGCTCAGTGATCTGGTGAGACTAGTCAGAGAAAATAAACTGTGCCTTAATGAAGCTGTAATGTCAAGTTTAATCTGTAGGGGAAAAGGCTGTTTGGAAGAGATATGTCACCAAACCTTTAAAGTAGTTTTTGTCACATTCAACTACTAATTCTAAACATACTGATTTTTTTTTACCCCTTAACCGTTGAACGGCTCTCTCTTTATTCATTTACATAGGAGCCTAAAAATAACTGCTTAAATAAGACACGCTTCTAGATGTACTTACTTTTAAATAAGACGTACAGTAAGTACTTAATTCCACTGAAGCAAGGTCTCTTGCTTTCACAGATTTTACTTTAATAAGTTGGAGTTTTTAAAAGTTTTAAGTTTTTAAATCAGTCAGTTATTCACCCCTTACAACTTCATCATCATCATGTTTCTCATCAAATTTACATTGTGACATGCTTTGATGTTTCTAGTCCACTCCCCCCACATTAATCTATTTATTTATTCAAACATGTTACAGTAAAAACTACATATGCATAATCTTAAATAAAACTAGATGACTTTTTTTAGTGATTGCCACTCAAACCAAATACCTAATTATGTAATGTGGGTTTGGTAACACTACATCTCTCCCACCTGATTGCCACCATTTCTCCACAGGTGATTGGCTGTGTCAGAAAGCGATGGTCGTTGCCACGCCGGCTTCTGCGTTCATGAGAGACGCAGCCCGAGCGAGGCTTAAGGAAGGCCGAGGCCTCGGAGGTTGAAGACTTCTCCAGCTCCTATAGAGAGGGATGTGGGGAAGACATTAATGTGGAAAAAATCTGTTTGAACACAGTCTGTGATGCAGGTGAACGACAACGTTCGGGTCAAATAGGAGCCTCAATCGACAGCCTCCACCTGTTGAATAAATAATGAGGGAGACCACAAAAAAATGGCAGTAAAAAGTCCCCTCAACATGTCCCCAGTTCTATTTGTATAAACAGATGGAGGGAGGTAAAGCGGGTCAGATAGCTGGTGAATAAAGCAGCGAGCTCTAAGGTGCAGCGTCTTGGCCACTTGCTACATGTTGCAGGTCACAGTGTAACAAGAGACCTGCTGGCTTCAGTTACCTCCCCTGCTGCCTCTACAGAGCAGCAGGCTAATTATACCACAGCTGCTGCGGTTGTTAATGGTAATACAGTGTCTGGCACATTTTCACCTGATGCCTTATTGCTAAAAGTGTGCCTCAACTGAAATGTTGGAATAATAGAAAAAAACCCACAGTGTACTTCATCATCTTTGTGGGACTAAAGAGCTTAAAGAGCTTCCAGATAAGACTCTGTGTCTATCATATTACAGACTTGCTCTTTCCTTTATTAAGTACTAAAGGACACACTGTAGCATCAAACCAAAGTGTGGATCCAAGGAGAGCACCTGTTTGACCATTCATATTCCTTCAACGGGACCAGGTAGTGTTCTGCGTGCTCAGCGCTCAGACTGTAAGTTGAGCAGCTGAGGTGACAGTAGATGATAGAGGATTCTCTTTAGCTGTTCACACATTTCTTTAATTTTAACACTGTATAGTGATTGCATTTATTCTGTGTGTTTAGACGAGTTTATGTGGGATCTGGCATCCTGACAAAATAAGCAGGTAACAGCAACTTTTAAGGATCCTGTTTCAGTGCAAACTCACTTTAAACAGAGACATCTTGGCTGCCACGCTCATTTTGGCTCTGTCATCTGTTTTTACATCTGCTGTGGAGAAAAATACACACCATCATTTGAAAAGAAAAAAAAGGGGGGAAAAAACAGTTATTAAGAGATTTCTGATTCATCAAAAAATTTTACACAGTTAACAGCAGGAAGAGACACAGGTGCAGACAGTGCAACTTCTCAGTGAACTGTGCTTAAATACACTGTTGTACTTGGGGGGAACACTGTGTCTAAGTCTAGGAATTGGGGATATCTCTGTATTGACGATAACTGTGAGTAAAAAGTTACCAAGGATCATTTTAATGACATACAATGTGGCCTGAAAACAACAGTCCAAACATCCATACAGCAATAAAGGCCACTTGTGTCTGCTGTCTGATTATCTGTGGTGTAAACTCTCGGTGAGTCAATCTCTGTAAAGACTTGCTTGTCATCTTTTTATGGCGGGGTCAAGAGTTAGATGTACATAACATCGGTCCACTGCCCACATAGTTTGCGAGACATAAATCTGTCGTTACAGAGGAGATTAAGCATTGTGATCCTCTAACTATAACCCAGTTTATTTCCTGAGTCATTAAATGAATTTATGGAGGCAACTGTGCAAGTTGGAAGCCCTCGGCAAGAATTAAATATTGTACACAGTATTTTTCAAGTTGTTTATGTTTCTTTTGTCACTCTTTCATACCTCACGTAGTACATTAGATGTAACTTTTCCCTGTTGCAATCATTTTTACTTCCTTCTTAAACAGACAGTGTACCAGCAAAGCACGCGGAAAAAACAGATGATGACAAACACATGGGGGAGAAAGCTTTACCTTTGCTGTTTTCCTCGTTCTCTGGATCCAAGCATCTAGAAGAATAGGAGGAAAAAAGCCAAAGGATGAGGCCATCCGGTTGGTGACATTTGCTAGACTCTTCAGATAATGTTGTTATGGAGATCTGGATCCAGCTTCATCTTTACAATATGTGTCTTTTGCTTCAATTTGCAGCTCAGACAATCAACACACTGTGCTGTTTTGCATGCTGGGTAAAGCAACACTGCAGAGGCTATTTAGGAAGATAAACTCATGCAAAATACACCGCCCATTGGTTTTTTTATGTAAAGCTGCTCCACATGCCACACCTCAGCTGAAGGGTTAGTGCATTCTTATCACGGGGAACAAATATTAAGCATCACTCAAGTGTAAGTAAGTGTTTCCTATAAGAGAAAAGTTGTGGTGTTGTATCATCAGGTAAGGCTGATATTTTGTTCTCATTTTCCCATCAAATGTTAGCCGTACACTATTTTAAATATATGAAAACACAGCAAACAATATTTTCTTTAGTCCTAACCATGCCAGACACCTCATCTTCCCATTTATGTATTTATTTATTTTTTATCATGCCCACAAGAAACAGTCCCTACCCACTGCTCTCCTCCATCTCATTGGCTGTGATTGGCTGTGTCCTGAAGCGTTCGCTTGTTTTTCTGTTTACACCTGACGCGCTAGGGAGGTAACGCCGAGTGCGTTGCCGACCCCCTTCATCGCCCGGCTTTACAGCCAGGTCCAGAGAGGATGTGGCTCGCCTAGCATCAGGGAAACTACTATCCACACACAAAGTAGGGTAGGAAGAAAGTAAGAAGGGGAGAAGATGCTTAGTTGAAGAGAAATATTATCTATACACACTGGTACACAGTCTGTTAGTGACAGGCCGGATCACACACACATGCAGGCGACCCTACGCTTTCTCAGGCTGCGCTCCGCTCTCCGTCTGCTTTAGAAGAACACTTCTCAACTGGCCCACGGACACCCGAGTGTGGAGCTGTGGGGCATCAAGTCCATGAGGGACATGAGGCTCTTCCCCACTCTGCATGCTAGCAGAGTTCTGGGAACCCTGCCTAGAGGGGAGGGTATGAGTGAGGGGAAGGAGGTGAGATTGCAGATATGGGGGACATGACATGAAGAGCAAAAAATATCACCTTGAAACATTCTGTCAAAGTTCACACTAATAATGCAGAAGTCTCAAAAACTCACAAAAACCTATGTATCAAATTTGATACATTTGGCATTATAGGGTTGACTGTCTTTACTGGGACAGACTGATTTGGATGTCTCAGTTTTAATTAGCAAACAGAGCAACTGGTGAAGTCAACAAACTGGTGCTGCTCAAAGGTCACTAGTCAAGAAAAGAGCTTGTTTAAAGGGTAAAAGCAAGACTGCCTGGATTTAGTGTTTTTAAATCTATTGCTGTATATGTTTCGTATTTTTGGTTCAGTCAATCCCTTTCTCATTTTTGATGCTTGATTCTCAAATCAACTGAATGAGCCCATTTTCATGGCTTCAAAGAAGAGAAGAACCCACCTGCAAATCTAAACTATCTGCACTTCATGCACTCTCACTGTCATCTGACTGACTATTAATATGATGCCACACACTGTTCTTAGCAGTTACCACGATACAAACAATTGAAAGTATTTAGGGACAATATCTACAACTTGTCAAGTTCTGAAAGCTGTGAACAGGTGACAAGTGTCATGGTCATGTTGCCAGAATTGAGGCTTTATTGTTTTTTTTGAGCAAATTAGGCTCGCAGCACCTGCTACCCTGTACAGCCACAGCAGAAAGACAGTGCTGCATCTAAGGTCATCAAAGAGGCTTACATGTTTTTTTGTGTGTGTCCTGAAGTGCTAATTGTACAGTTTTTGCACACTAAGAAGTTGTTGCAAGACTTCAACCAAATTCCTGTAATTCCTAAATAAAACAACGACAATGAGCAATGATTGAAAAGTAAGTCATCGGCGCATTCAGTGAAGTCAACGTTCACCCCGACATGGCTCACCTTCTCAGGCAGTCGGACTCAGCAGGAGCCTCTAATCCATTTGTAACATCCTGTGTTCTGCTGTTCACTTTTTCACTCAGGCCATGAGAGTTTAACATTTCTCCATGCGCTTGGCTTGCTGGCTCATGAACCTTTTTCTCATCCCTTCTCACCCACTTAGAAGGAAGCTCCTCAATGCCGCCGTAGCGTTCGGCCAGCTCTCGCCTCCTCTCGGCCTTGTAGCGGGCAATCCGCTCTGATCTGGGCTCCAGGACGGCGTTCTCCATCGCAGAAGGACTCAGATGATTCTTTGCTCCTCAAAAAGCATGCAGGAACAAAAACCAGATGAGCTGTTCTTCTTCCACTTCTCAGCTGGGGCAAAACATGAGAGCAGAACTTTCTTCCAGAACAATTCTGTTTCCATGAGCTTCTTGTTTTTGTTTTTCCTCGCAGATTACATTAATCCAAGGTTAAGATCCAGCCTGGTCCACAGTGAGTGAGGTATTTCTCCTGAAAGATAAAAAAATAAATTAGTTAAATAAGAAAGGAAACTACATTTCACTATACATGACATTAGTGCCCTTCAGCCTTCCTAGAAAAGTCAGAGACAACACTGATGAGCTTCATTACATATTAACCATTTCTTCTAAAAGTGCGCACATCAAAGTCTTATCAAAGTCCTTTTCTTATATTCATGTCTGTGTAAGATGACCCGTTCCAGCCTGTCATGCAGGAATCTCCCATTGCACTGAAACTCAACACCACAGCTCAACTCCTCTCCGGGTCCAGGTCTCGATGGCTGTTTGCAGGCGTGTTGGTCTCTTCCGCTAAACTGAACAAGTCCCTGTTTCTTTTTCAAATTCCATCAGCTATTTTTTACCATGACCTGTCAACATTAAGCATGCTTTGCATCAAAAGCACAAACAAAATCTTATCGGCTACGGTTCCAAATTTGTTTAAAAAAAACATTTAGTATAGCTTCCTGCTTGAATTATAATATTCCAAGACAACAAAGAAACACGCACAAGGAAGAGAAAGCCCCTGATGGCGCCATGGTGGCAAACAACATTAACAAAATGGAAGCAATATTCTAATATAGTATGATTTCCATTTAAAAAGAGCAAAGAACTGTCTCCTAGTTTCCCAAAATGAGTGCTCACAAATATATGCAAACATAAATGTGTGTTTGCACATGTATCTGTGTGTTTTCCAAAACTGTGGATGTAACTGTGGATGTCAGCATTCCTGGTGCAGGAAGCACAATGGATTGAGAACAAAGCGGCATGAGCCACAGACTTAGTCCGCCAGATGGATCTGCCGCAGGGCTCAATGCTGCTGGCAACAGCAGAGTTCACAAACTGGAAGATGCAACTTTTATTATTAATTTGTGGGTTTCACTGCTACTCTGCTCGTAGATTTAAAAAAAAAAACACAGAGTGCGCTGACAAAATATAGATTCAACAAATTACTCAGAGAAAAGTCTCCATAAATCCATAACCAGCTTTCATTGATGAAAAAAAACCAAACAAAAAAAACCCCACTCAGAATGCCCAGATGTCAAGTTTGATAGAATAAACTGAAGGCGACATTGTCAGCAGTGTTTGAAGATCCAAAATTTCCAGGCCACAGAGAGCTTTAATAAGCTCTATTTAGATGCCGTGATCCCTGCATGAGACAACCAGCTGAAGGATTTGTGTTGTCACTTCGTAACACGTGCACATATCCTTTAAACAAAGAAGTCAACACAGAAGACTCACCTACCTGTCCAGACCTAGAAAGAGCAACACTCCAGCATCCCCAGTCACACTGATGCCACTCTCATGTATGCATTTGTGGAGAAAACATGAGTAAAAGTGTAAAGCGCGACGTATCATGTGACAAGCTGGAGGATTGTCGATTGGAAGGGAGAACACCACTGAGGCTCAGCGGGGATCATGGGCTTCTAATCCAGTGACACTAGCTGATACTGGCTTTGGCTATGCACACAGCGCCAGGGATCTGAACTCCGTGCTATAATATTCAAATGAATAGGTGATGAGGGTTAAACAAACAGCCTCTAATTGCTGAATTGAGGCAGTAAAGTGTTATCTTTCAACCATGACTTTCTCAGTAGCAATTAAATCCCCCAAATTCTGGACCCACACTCAGCATATGCTTAAGTTAATTGCTAGTTTTCTGACTGAGTGAAAAAGAGCAGAAAATGTATGTATTTTACAAAACTAGGCCCTGGGTGCTCAGCAGCAGCAAAGTAAACCAGATTAAAAGCTGGCCAAGGTAAAGCCCTCGAACAGTTACACCTGTCCTGCTCGTCTACCTGCACCAACCTCGTCTAATGAATCTCCGTAATTCAAGGGCAAATTCTCACAGGAGCTTTTCAGAAACAAAGTCTACGATTATAAATCATGATATGGATATTATATATTAACACCAGCGGCGAAAGAACCTGTCAAGCCTTTGAATATATAAGAAGGAGAGGGAGAGAAGAGGAAGAGCAGCTTTCGCACATCCTCCTTCTGCACCTACTGTAAGCCTCATCAGCTCCTCGTGAGATTTAACACATGACTCGTCTGTTTTTATATATAGATATAGACTCACATTGTGGCAAAGTCCTCACAATGGGGAGAACATTTTTTATATCAAAACTCATTTATTGTCTAAACAACTCAGCACTGGGTAACAGCCTACATATGTAGCTACCAAAGAGCTGAACAGTGAGTCATTTAACTTATTTACAGGAATCAAATATTAAGTTTTACATTAATCCAGTGTTGTGCCAAAAAGTGATTGTCTTCCAAAAAGTGATTTCCCAATGTTTCCATGTGGGGGTTTTTTGTGTGTGTGTTTGTGTAATGTCTTTACTTATTTTGGTAAATAGACTTTAATCAACAGGCTTTATGAAGGGGTTTTATATAAAATAAAGAAATTACTTGTTTTGCATTTATATTTATGATTCTGCGTTATTGTGCCTACATTATAATGAATCCAGTCCTTTTTTGGCCCACTTTAAATATCTTCATACAACTATTATCGTAGATTTTGGCCCTTTTGGTCAGTTGTAATGTCAACGCGACTTTTTAGCTGGATAAATAAATGTCACTACTTTGTGACAGGAACGTTGTTTGTGGCTCAAAATGACCTGATATCATTCATGAAAGATAAGTTTGACGTATGTTTGACAGATTTTATACGGACTCTAAATTCCGGAAATCACTTTCTGGCACAGAAATTAGATTAATGCGTAAACTGTGCCTAACAGCAATATCTACTCTTCCACATGAAACTAACTTTTCTACTCACAGGGCATTTAAAGTGACTGAACACCCAGACTATAACAATTCCCCCTTAATGTGCAACGCACAGCCCGAATCTCCTCAGGTCAGACTGAAGACGAACAGGTGACTCAGGCAACAAAAGACTTACTTTGAAATATTCTTCAAGCTGCCTCCTGCTAGGATTTTGTACTTTTGGAGATGAGAATGGTAGAATTCGGTATTTCATTTGTACTTACATGCACTGCTCGCCCAGAGCCCTCCTCAGCCCCGGCGGTCCCTCCCCAATGATCTGTCGCTCCAAAAGTAGTCGCACTGGCAGCTGTGGATGGCGCACCGTATTAAGGGGGAGAATATAAATAGATGGACAACCTGTGGGACGCCCCTTGCTCTGTGCGAGAGACGCTTCTAACAACCGCTGCAGCCTCTAAATGACCTCTGAAGCCTTTGTGTCTGCTTTATTATTATTTCATCTTTGAAGTAATAACCTCAGGAACGTACACCTGTTAAAACCTGCTTTGAAGCTGTTAATTATGCCTTATATTGCGCCTGCGTGATACAAATTCCCCTATTAATTACTACAAACCAGCTGAACGCAGTGAACTGAAACTGCTGTGTAATGTAGAAACCCTGTGCACTTCCATCCTTAATTAACTGAATCAAAGTGGAAAATAATAAGTTATACATATAAATGAAAAAATATGTTAATTCTTAATTGTATGTATTCATAAAGACCCTTATGGATGCATTTTTAGTAAGCTGATTGTAACATTCTGTATCTGTATCTGCTCCTCTCTTATAGATCTTCACAACTTCACCACCTACACCTAAAAAGATCATCCAAGAGAGGCGAGAGGCTGAATTAGATCTCACTGACCGGCACACAGGTGACTGTTAACAGACAAAACAACATCAAGGGTTTTAAAAACGTTCTGAGCCGGCACTTGCTCTTGCTGTCTAACCCATTGGCTCCCTGGAGGGCATTGTCATCTTGGAAGGCATTTTCCCATCATGACGTAAATGTTCCATTGGATAAATGTGATCATTCAGGATAATATTAGTTTGCAACGATTCTTTCCTTAAAGGTTACAAGTGTCTCCAAACCATGCCAAGCAAATTTCCTCAGAGTATAACAGATCATGGTACGGGTCAAAAGTCCAGGGGTTTCCTTTAACTTGTCCCCACTGTGAAACTCGTAAAGGTGAAGGCAGGCTCCAATAAAGTAACGGCTCCCTTCCTTTTGGGGAAAAAGTGTTATAACAGCGCCCCCTTCTCTTCACACCTTGAAAGTGCAAGCGGAATGCACAGCAAGGCACAAAATTCAAACTCAGACGAATGTAAGAGACAGTTATTTATAGGAATGCTTCTTAAATGAACAGTGCAACTCATGTAGAAAAATATCTCGTACAATCTGTTAATACAAACATAAATACCGGTGTGCTCTGTACTGACTGCACCATCAGTTATCAGTAAATATCTTCACAAAAATATCAAAAATAAGTGTGACATTTCCTTCGATTCGTTTAAATCTAGAACTTTTTGTGGAAAATAAACAGCAACGAACAACTTGAAGATGCTCATAATAGGTTTCAGAAGCATGTAATGAAAGAGTAAAACTAAACAAAAAAACAAGCACACTCTGTAAATCAAAGAACACACAAAAAACATGAAGATAAGTTGAAATAAGAAGTTATAACAGAGTAAATAAAACCGCTTCATGTTTTGAAATGTATCGAATTTAATGAAATACGACCAGCTGTCGTCGAGGTTTTGTGCCATAACATCCATATTCAGATCCTAATTTAACAGACCTGACCACAGTCTCTCATGATGGTGTGACTGCAGTTTAAAAGCTCTCAAAGACAATAATCAAACTGTGCTCTGAACAAAGTCTACGGTGGATTTTATGGCACAAAACTATTATTATAGCTGTAGGTGGGAGAAGCTCAGAGCAGCAGCAGCAGCTGAATTGCTCTTTCTTCCTCTCCTCATTCGACCGAGATCTTCAGGGCTTCATGAAGAAAGGATGAGCCAGGGCTTTGGCGGCTGAGATGCGGCGACTCGGTCTGAATACCAAAAATTGCTGCAGGTGAGGAGATGTTACACCTTTAGAGACAATTTCTATCCCTATTTTGTGAAACCACATTCTCATAGTTGTTTTTTGCTTGATTTTGGTTTTATTAATCTCAGATTTTTATATTTTAACTTTATTAATTTTCACTTAGTCAAATCAGCATCCCAAATAACACAAATCTACTTATATTAAGACACAAAAGCAAGCAACAGGTATGGAGGACCAAAAATGCCAAATAAATAAATAATTATTTAAAAAAATTTAATTAGTAATTCAAATACTTTAATTTTAACTATTAATATGTATAATTACTATTTCTATTGATATCTTCTATGTGTTTATTTATTTTTATATGTTTATTTTATTTATGTATTATTTATTTTCCATGTCTTTTTATTTTATAATTCTTAATGCATTTCTGCTTCTTTATGCAAATAAGGGAGCAGTCATTCAAAGTTTATCATTAGGTTAACTTTTGGTCTATTCGTATTTAGGAGTCATAATGCAAATATACTTGAATAAAATAAAAATAAAACAAAATAAAATGGAAAGTAAGGGAATAAATATAAAAGTAGACATTTTCGAAAAATGTAATGAATTAGTTAATTCCTACATTTATTCTGAGTTTTAATATTAATTTAATAAATGGCATAATAATTAATAATGAGTCTTTTTTAAAATGAATTAATTAACTTTTTAATTTGGGGCAGTTTGGGTACTCCGCAGAGCGTGGCTATGGGAACACTGGCTGCAAGTTGTGGAACAGGAACAGAACTGCTATGACATTTGGTTTAAAATGTAACGTTTCCATCGGAATGAAGCGCATTTTATTTTATCCTGAGTTTGAATGTAGTGGCATCACAGTGCCCTGAAAAGCTAACAACACTTTTATTGAGCTCGGCTGTTTTTCAAGCTCGGCAAATATAAACGGTCTAAACTATGACAGTGAACAAGGAAATGTGCTTGCCACGGCAACATTGGCTAAATATGCACCACTGTGACTAAAAACAGCCTCATAGCGCTGATATCAGGGCTGTGTCCTTTTTTCATAAATTCAACTATTCTATTTTTTCTACTTTGTTGAATGAGTGATTACGGAGGGGATGCGGACACAGCTGTCATGACTGCAACGTGAACACACAAACACAGATCTGCTCACAGACAAGAGGTCATTCTCATCTGGGCCCAGGTTGGGCAGCAGCTTGGTCGGAGAGCCTTGAGAGCCCCAGTTGACTGAATATGAGATCGGGCTGTCCACGGGCCACTCCTCCTCATGAGGCAAACCAATCACCCTGAAAAACATAAAGCAAGGAACAACCGTGCAGCAGCACAAAACACAGAGTATGGTACAATTAGAAAAAGTATTATTTGTATGGAAGGGTTCTCCCTCTTCTTTCTAAAAACCACGGCTAAGGTTTGCAAAGTTGCATCTGGACAAAAGCAAGACTGCATACAGCCCTGTGAAAAGGTTATTTTTAAAGTGACTGTGTTATAAATCAAAAGGGTTAACAGTAAAGTTCTCTTGATTATCCTTGATACAACAAAGGTAAACTACAAAGCTGCAGTCTGTCATCTGTCACTGTGTCAGCAAATGGACAACTTGTATTCTTGCAGTCAGCTGTAAAACTGGTAACACTGGCATCGACCGGATCTTTTGACTATAGACTTTTCTCATTTCTGCTTCAATTCCTCTTTCACCTTGTCTCTTCTTCGCCTCCTCTGCTTGCATCTCTGTGGGGAGACTAAAACCCAAGCAGACCAATAAAGGATTAAACAAACTAAGACCTAAACCTAAACCAATTAGGTTTAACTCCAGCAATTCTCAGTGCAGCACGGACCAGCCCCCAGTCCCTCAATAGAAAGGCCTAATTTGGTTCATGAATTCATCTTTGTTGAACCACTTTTGAATTGTATTATAATTACAAACAACCCTGCATGACAACAGAGAGGCAGTGCAGAGCAAAGAGGCCCTCCCCCTTTTTAAAAAAAAAGATATACACCAAAAACAAAAATACTCACTGGAAGATTTTTTGCAGCTGCTGCACCTCTGTGTATCCCTGAAACAACGGCCTGTGGGAACAAAGCTCAGCTCAAATCACACGCCAGCTTCATCTCTATTTTCACAACTGTACACAAGGTTTTATCTCTAAATTTAGAATAACACTCCAGCGTCAATATGTCTTCCAGCGATACAAAGTCTGAGCTGCTCTTACCTCAAGAGGAACAGCTCAGCAAAGATGCATCCAGCACTCCACATGTCCACCGAGGACATGTAAACAGAATTCAGCAGCACCTCAGGAGCTCGATACCAGAGTGTCACCACCTGAGCAGAAAGGGGGAGAGAATATAAGAAATAAAGTTACGGGCGGGGGTGGAAGAAGTAACATAAGGAATGGGGTTTTTTTTTTCACCTCAGGCCCAACAACAGACTGAAAACAGTGCTGAGTATAAGAAAACTGTCTTAAGATAGGATTATTGTAGTGAAATGTAATGCTTAACATCAACTTTGTGTTGTCTCACTTACACCTGGGGTAAGAGCAATATTAAAGGTGAGGACCCGTGCCAGTCCAAAGTCTGCGATCTTGACTTCTCCACGGCTGCTGATGAGGACGTTTTCTGGTTTTAGGTCTCGGTGCAGCACCATGTTCATGTGTAGGAAGTCTAGCCCCTGCAGCAACTGCTGCATTACATCCTGGGAGCAGCATGGCAGTAATTACGATTCTATCTCAAGCTGTGAGCTGTGGATGCAAAGTAATATCAGATCATGACTCACACCTTTATACAGTCGCAGCTCAGTCCAGAAGCAGGAGCTTTTGAGAGGTAGGTGGACAGGTCCTGGTCAATGTATTCAAGGACCAACGTCAGGTCCAGGCTCACGCCCACTGGTACAGCAGATGCATCCAACAGCCTGCACAGTAGTATACAGCAGTAGTGTTGAAACAAATCATTGCACGCGATTAATGCACAAGTAAAATGAAACCAGTTTAGGATAAATGTCAAAAAATCAATTTAGAATATTGGAAAGCTTGAAATTAATAGGACAAAGGGATGTTTAAAGTGAGGCTAGAGAGGAATTGTGGCAGGATGCTAACCAAAGTGGAGGATACCCATGAAATGATTTCCTTATGCTATTCTGTAAACGTTCCCATAAAATTAAAAGGTTTTAGGAATGAATCGAGCATAGTGCATGTAACAAGAAGAGCTATCAGAGGCTACAGAATGAAGCTACTGAAAATATGACTGCCTGAGTAAATAACATCCAGATTAGCCAACTGGAAAAACATTTTTCCATCTCATACTTAGATTTTATATCTAAAAGATGGGTATTAGTTAAGGGGTTCCATATGTGTATAATCAGTGTGTTTAGTATAAAAAATTCAATGAAGCAACTCAAGATCATCATTAGAGCATCTGGAAGACATCAGTGTGGTTTGCTTCTTTGGGTTAGGCCTGGTGACCTGTTCAGGTGCTGCTCTCCCTATGTCAGCTGGGTGTCAGCTGGATAGGCTCCAGCACCCAGTAACCCTAAGTTGGATAAGTGGTTAAGAAAATGGATGACTCCTATTTAAAGAAGCCAAACACTGCAATTTTTTTATTGCTGTAATTTCTAAGTGACAAATTATTTGCAAATCCAGTTTAATGTCAAACTTTGCTAAGTTCTATATTACAATGCTTAACAAATTTAATAAGGTCACCTGTTATAAAAGCAAGAAAACACAATCTTAATGAAACAATAATAACGTGCGTTACTATTTCTTTCTTTTTTTTTCTTGTCAAACAGTAAATATGAAAACTCATTAGATAAAAAACAATCATTATATTTTAGCATTACAAATAGCATTTGGATTAAAGAGCCCGTGCATAATGGTGGATTAAGCATTGCAGAAACATAAAATGTGATTTTGATAATTACCAATGTTGTTAATTTAGGGCAGCTGTCAACAAAACTATACATTGAGTGATAGTCTTAAAAAATTGTCAATCACTAAAATACTTTTTTCTTTTTTTAAGTAGAATAAAAAAAAAAAGAGAACAAACGGGCCTTTCTTTGACCGTATGGTAAAGATGAATTATGTCACACTGTGTTGTATTAGGACTGCAAATGACACATAAACCTACTTGACTATGTTGGGATGGTTAAAGTACTGCATCTTGCGCAGCAGCGCCACCTCTCGGATCATGAAGGCAGGGATCCCGGATTCCGACGTGTCTCCGTGGATGGTGAACTTTTTCACCGCGAGGAGGCGCTGTTTCTCTCCCACCTCTCTGGCTTTATACACTTTACCATAGCAGCCTTGTCCTACTTCTGTCAAGAGCTCGTAGCACAAACGTTGAGTGCAGATGCTCATTGTTCTTGAAATTCAAGGGAAATTAACCTGAACTTCACAAGAAAGACCCACTTTTAGAGTGACAACGGCTCACACGGCCTTCTAGCTGCAGTCACAGTAAGCTAGCTAATGAGGCTCTGCGAGTAAGCTGAGGGTTAGCAAAAGGTAATAACCAGCTGTCACAGCACCGCTTCAAACCACCTGTAACACCATTGTTTTTATGCATTAATAAACCTTGAATTGTGACTTAAATAGCTGTTGTTGTTGTGTTTTTTTGTTTGTTTTTTGTTTTACTTTACCTGAGAGTGTTCAGCGCACTTTTCGCCACCAGCCGGCGACGACGGGAAAATGTCTTTGCATAACTGTCGCCAGCATGACAAAACTTATGAGAAAAATCACACCCCTTTTAATCGCCAACTAATCAGAAAGCGCAAAACTTGCGTTTAGCTAAGCCCACTCCTGGTACACGTGTCCACGCTGCTGTCAAATGTCACTGTACACGGCATGCTGCGTTCAGGTGTTGGACATTAACCGAGTCCAGTGCACACAAACAAAACAAATAAACAAAGAAGAGCTTTTGACAAGTGGCCGTTTTTTTCAGTCAGGCATTCAAAGCTGAGTTTAGATCCTATTAATTAATACTGAAGTGGGTCTTCTTTACATGGACTGTTTACAAAATTATTGGAGAAATGCATCCATCCATCTTCCCAGTACAATGAGAAATTAATTTGACCTGTTCATAAAACACACGGTACACCAGAGATACAGTTGTAACCATTTTATTATTTGCACCCCTTGTTTAATGTTTAATAAAAGAACTATTTTTTTAAAAAGTAAAGCAAACATATGTCATAATTAGGCACATTATGTGCAAAAGAAAATTAGCACAAAATACCACACAACACAGTGGATATTAATTCTGTCTTTGTGAATGACGCACAAAGCATTTACATGAGTCGTGTTAAAGCTTGAATAAGTACAAGCAGACTTTTATAAGCACCACATTATTCAGAGATGTTAAATCTGGAATTACAGACCGCTTAACCAAACTGCAGAAGAGAAATGTGAATTAGTTCAAGTATGAGTTTTCCAAGTGTTATGAAAGATTAAACTCTCTCCGGTATTTTAATGTTACTGATGAGCAAAAATGTCACAGCAAAGCACTGATTAATTGCTGCATGAAGCGCTCTCTCAGCTGAATGGTGTTAGGCAGTTACTCCCCTTTCAGCTTGGAATTAATAAATTTTGTCCTCTTTGCCAAGGCGATGGTATCCAGATGGAGGTTTCGGTTGAGAATGGCAGAGCCGCAACTGAGAGCTCCGGCGAGGGCACCGGCGAAACCGCACAAAAACACATCCTGGCCTGTGAAACAAAGGCATCAAGTGTTATATATGCAGAGTAAATCACAGCACACTGACTGGATGTTTGGATGCTCTGCTCACACACACACACTCACACACACCTGTCAGATAGAGGTTCTTCAGTGGAGTCTGAGGTCTCACTGTAGCGTTCAGCTCAGGGTCGAACCGGCCGATGCCGTGATCTGCGCCATAGATCTCACCTTTGGGGGCGCCGATGTAGTGTGTGTTTGTGATGGGAGTTCCTGCATCAATGTATTCAATCTGCACAAGGAGAAAAAACAAGCATATGACTGCACAGAAAGAACCTTCATTCTTATTTAACTAGGGATTCAAGGCCACTTCCATCCATCTATCTTCTTCCAATTATCCCATTCCGAGTCGCAGCTGGGCTGGAGCCTATTTCAGCTGTCATGGGCCAAGAGGTGGACTACAGGTTAGGACAGGTCGCTAATCTATTACAGGGCTAACACAGATAGATGATCACCAGTTAACCTAACCTGCATGTCGGGACAGTCAGAGGAAGCTGAGGTACCCAGCTGTGGGTCTTTCTGCCTTCAGTTTTGTCTTCAGTAACTAAAATCATGCTCTGCTGGGTTGTGACTGATTTGGCTATTGAAAAAAGTCTGATTTCTGTGCCTTGAGAAACCCTTGGGCTGCTTTTGCTGTATGCTTTGGGTTATTATTAGCAGACACATTATTAATAAAAACTAGTGACACGGATCCATGCATGCCATACATGCTCATGTCATAACGCTGCATGTCTGACAGAGAACGTGGTATTCTTTGGATCATGAGCCGTTTCTCTTCATACGTTTCTTTTCCCTGGTACAAGTGAAATAAACCTATCAGGGAGTGTTTGCCATCTCCCTGATAGGTTTATTTTGTTGGGGTTATTTTTGACCTAATGACGACCTCGTTCACTTGAACTTTACTTGTGACCTCAGTTCCAAAACAAGTTCACCTTGGAATCAATTCCAGATCTTTTATCTGCACAATCTGCGACGGAATAAAAAAGGAGCAGAAGTTTCTTGGTCATTAAACTGCTTGTCAGGCAATTATCTAATTACGTTTGAAACCTCTGAAAAAGTGGGACAACTTCTAAAAATGGCTGTAATTCCTAAACAGTTAATGCAAAAACTTTGGCCAAAACTTCCGGCCTAAAGCTGGAAGTCTACACTTCTTTAAAATATTGTTTAATTGAATTCAAATCTGATGTTGTGGCGTGAAGAGGCAAAATGACAAAAATGCATGGCCCTAACTATATTAGTCATGAATTGCTTGGATTTAGAAAGATGTTTTAGCTGTTTTTAAACCTCTAACTTTATGCAGCCTGAACCATTCCCTCCTTAGGTCTGTCACAATACAGCACCACTGTCACTCTTTGACAAAACAACACCAAGCTATTTTTGGCTTCACTAATACGTCTCTTTGCCACTTTCTGACAGCACACAAGAGGCTCTGCAATGCAACTTTTTGGCCACGCTTGAAACTTTCCCACAATAAACAGGCGGTGTGTACACTGGGTGGGGACTTAATCAACACAAACTCGTGAACTGCACTCAACAACAAGTGGTCTTAAAATGTTATTTTGCTGGTGTTGATTTGATGATCATTTCTCGTGAATGGGTGCTGAACATTAGTTCAAACAGAGCAATTATGAGCAAATTTGTGCAGCAGAGAATTTTAGATTATAAAAGTACTCGTATACGGAATTTCTATTCTTCCCCTTTGGAGAATTGCTCCGCGACGATTGATGAGAGATCAGCCACAATAAAAAGAAAGCACGTTCTGCAGCACTGAGAGGGTTTGAAGCAATGGAAGACAGATCGGCTCCAAAAGATAAGCTCTAGGAACAAAGGCCATAGCTGTTGAGTGCATTCTTGATTGAGTTATATAAATAAGGTGGTTGTAACCGAAGAATGGCTTTATATAGTAAAGAAGTGCCAAATTACATCATTAAACCCTAACTCGCTGGTCCAAAGTACTTTATCTATTATAACCTGTCTACTAGAAGCTACACGAGAAGACAAGAGTTTTTTTACCTTGTCTCTGGTGATCTTGGGGAAAACATCCATCACTACTTCAAGAATGCTGTCAATGAATGCCTGTTTCAGCTCCATGTAGTCGCGCCCTCTGTTTGTCACCTTGCCATCCTTCCACTCCTCAAACCATTTATATTTGGCAAAAGTGACCAGGCTCAAAGTAGACTTCCCTAATGTGAAGGAAAAAAACGAGACTCTTTTTGAAAAATAAATAAATAAATAAATAATTCATCAGGTTGTGATTTCATGATTCTGTACCTGGCGATCTCTCCTCCCAAGTAGGATCTTTAGCTGAGGGAGAGGCGACAAAGAGGAGAGGTACATTTCTAGCTGCCTCTTCTCTCTCTTTCTTCATATAATTCCCGACCCTTAAAAAAAATAAATAAATAAGAGACTCTTTTAAATTCATACTGACATTAAGGACTAGACCAAAAACTACCTTTAGGCATCTGTAACATCTCCATTATGAACATTTATGTCTATCATTCAACACGAAAAATTAGGCATTTCCAATACTTTCCTGATGTGGCAAAAAAAATTTCACAATTCAAGCACCCTCGTCAAGCATTTATACTTGTGCATCTCGTTATTATTCTGTAATATTCTGATGTGGCTGTAAATACACCAAAGTCTATATTTGGTCCTAATTCTAAAAGGAATAAAAACAAAAGCTTGACATCGTACAGTTCATCGAAATTGTTCTCAGCAAAGATCCAGTAGTTGTCTGCTTTCAGGCCCAGCTCCTCCTTCGTCCCATTCAGACCAATGAAAACGCTCAGACCACCTTCACCATGCTTCAGCATACTCAGCTGCTTCTGGATAGCTGGAAGGCAGCAGAGGCACAGGACACAGTACAGCTTTACAAACAGATCGAAGCAACATAAAACTAATGTTAGAAGCACGAGTCATTGCCCTCATTAAAGGGAAAAGCAAGTACTGCAACAAGTATCACTTTGCAGCATCAGTACTTATACTTTAAAGTCCCTTGAGTACTGGCATAATTACTCAATGAATCAATCAGCAGAGGGTGAACAAGGAACTTTGTTATTTACTTATCTCTCAAATCGATCTTCTCAAATATGAGGGCTGGGTACTTTTCTCCGTTTTATATCATGATACAGTGGTGTTTTAGGGAGGAAAATTCAGGGTTTCGGCTGCAAGTCATACAAATCAAGGAATTGTTAGCGAGGCATTTCTTCTGTGTTGGGCCTTTCTAATTGATCAGAATAAAGAAAATCCTTAGTTACAGTTACAAGTCTGTTAGAGCACTGGTCAACTTTACCTTCTCAACTGTAACTGGACCCAGGAGCAGACTGAGCCAACTCTGGCCAGGAATTTGATCTCATCCCAGGCCACCGTGCTCACACAAACCAACAGTCTGCTAACCCTAGTAGTCTGTTTACCATAATCTTTCATTATGCTGTAACTCTGTATGTTCTATGTTTTGAAAGCTGTGCCAAAAGTTATTTATGTTAGCTATATTTATTTAAGTTATGTTTTTAATAAGACATTAATATTTTCTTTTTAAATATCACAGTTATTGTCAGTACCGGGTGATAGAAAGACCTCACTATTTGTCTACTATGCTTAGCCGGAGGGAAGGTAATCCAAATTAAATTGCAAAAAATCTGAGATGGCTTCTCTTAAAACTGAGCTCCCTCTCTCTTGCTCTCTTGGGTAACTTGTCCAGTGTTATATGTATAAAAGCAGGTAGACTGCTGAGAAAGAGGGGGGACTGCACATCGGCATCTAGCTTTGTTTGTGGTAAACACAGTGTGACACTGTGACTAGAGCAAATAGCCCAGTGGTAAGTGTGATGTGTGGTTTTGGAGAGGTCTTTCAGTTGACACGTGCTTATTATAATATGACCAGTCAAGCTGACTGTTTATAGGAGTGAGCCTAAAGCTTACTTAAGACATGACAAAGACAAGGGTGTCTTCCCCCACTATCGCCCCACTTTCCTGTCAAAAACATCTTCACTGTTCCATCAAATAGAGGTTTAAAAAAAAAAAGTCCTTTCCTACCTGGCATGGTCTGGAGGTCTTTGGGAATCAATTTCTGGTATGTGTTGAAAATGCCAGCGTCAGAAATGATCATAGGGGCATGGATGTGTACTTCCTCCTGACCTTTCATTACGCTGACACCTGAAACCATAAAACACAAACACAGTGAATCATCTCCTCTGTGAGATGTTGAGCTAACTGTGTGTAGAGAAACTGAGGACCCACCACAAGCTTCCTTGGCATCATTGAATAAGATGCGATTGACTGGAGCTCGAACCAGAACAGCGCCCCCTGCCTTTTCAATGATGGGGATCATATGGTAGGCAATCTCACTAGCTCCGCCTTTTGGGTACCAGGCGCCATTCAGGTAGTGAGTGATCAGCAAACTGTGCATGGCAAAGCTGGCATCTTTGGGAATGCTACCTGCAGATCAGAGATGGAAACCAAAAGTGTGAGCAGCATGGCGAAGAACTGATCTGATTTCACCTTAAAACCACAGCCGGGCTCACCATAGGTGCCAAAGATGTAGCTGAAGACAGCCCTGAGGTCCTTGTTCTCTGTCATTTCGTTGACCACATCTGTCAGGCTGCGGGGAGCCATCTTGAAGAAGAAAGACAGATGCCTGACAAGGCCAGTGTGAACCAGGAACTTAGCCAGCAGGAGAGGGAGAAGCTTCAGAAGAGCGAGGAACCAAACTCCGTTTCCAGTTTTCTGAACACGAAACATACGAGACACAGTCCGTAATGATCCCATTTTTATTTACCACAGAAAAGACTGCTAGTGAAACTATCTAAATATGGTTTTAGATGTACTTTTGACTGTTTTTACGGAAACTTTAAATAATTGTCTTAATATTTTTAAATTATCACTAAATGTATGTAATATTCATACTCATTAGATACAATGTGGCAACAGCAAGGAAATATATTCCTGGGTATACTACAGGAGAATGGACAAATGTAAAAAGTAAGTTTGTGAAACAGATCAGTGGTGCCATAAGCTTATGTGCCATGAGGCCAGTCCAAGTGCACCTCGCCTTATTACTCCATAAAAAGTTATTGATAAATTATTAATTTAATGTTATTGTTATCAATATTTGGCACGCGCTAATTTCCCAGAAATGGATCACTTTCTTTTGTGGAGTAAAATAGACCAAAATGAACCAATACAGACACCATACAACCTAAAGAAAAGTACTGCAAGAACTATCACTTTTACAATATTTAGCTGTGTCTGTTGGGAGAAGTTAGTCAATGCTGACACGGTTCCAAGAAAGATATAGAGTCTCTTAGAAAAATCCCTCCTGAGAGAAACTATTATTATATATTTCAAAAGATCTGAACCAGAGACACAAAGACTGCTTGCAGGACTTAAAGTGATTGATAAGAAGAAGGCTAATCAAAAAGTGTGACCTCCCACGCACAAGGGAAAACTGTCTCTGCACTAGCACCCTGCTGGTAGAAAAGGGGCAAAGTAAGCTGTTTTGTATGGCTATGAATACTGCTGTGTCCTGAAATCTTGCCATACACTTTGGTGTTCCTTTAAAAACACAACTAAAATAGACATTAAAACAATGCCCTACTTATGCAGTGTTAAATCAGCAGCATATTTATATCTTAAAGCTGTATCAAAATACAACTGTATCATTTTTATTGAATTACCTTTTCATTTTGTTCCTAGTGTTGGATCTGCACTGTGCTGCTCAACAGCTAAGCTAATGATAGGAATAAGAAACCGCATATAACTAACAGGGATGCTCCTTTATTTGCATGCCAAAGGGCAAACTTTGGTGCGACTCAGTCTGTGTGAAGTTGTGTAATGTTGCAGCTAAAAAAAAAAAAGATGATGCCTCGTGAATCCAACCTTTGAATTACCAGCTGATTATCTGAGCAATATCAGTGACAACATCAACAGATGTTGGCTAACAAAGGTTCTCCATGCTAAAGTGCAATGCATAAACACATAGTTCCCAAGAGGAAAGGCCTTCACATGCTGGAATAATGAGTAAAGGTCCACCCAATAAAATATGAGCCTAATTACTCAAAAATAAGTTTGCAATGCTAATAAAAGTCAATGAAGTCAAGCTGCAGATGCACAAACTAAACTGTGATTCTACCTTGACCAGCTTCATGAACTCATCAATAGCCTTTTCCTCTCCTGGGAAACACTTCTTCAGTTCATCTGTGAAGCGAGTCCTGCCACTGTAGATGGGGTACTGGCGGCGGTTTTCTGGAGGTCCCAGCACAACGTGGTCGAATGGGTTCTCCAGAGGCTCCCACTCTAGCTGTCCATTGGTCATCTGATCCAGCATGCATCGAAATGGCTTGTGGTCCAACAGCTCACCAATGTAGTGGATTCCTGTGGGATAAATGTGTAGATCACAGAGAGGGGACTTCAGATCCCTTCATTGAGATTGAAAAGTATTTACCAAACCACAGATCATCACTGCAAAAACTGTCAAATCTTCTCTTTTCTTTATAAAAAAAAATGCATATATTTTCATTTTAGGGAATAACGAAGGAACACGAGCCACTGATCTCACCAACATCAAACTCAAAGCCCTTCTCAGTGAATGTGTGGCAGCATCCTCCGGCCCGGCTGTGCTGCTCCAGAACCAAGACCCTTTTCCCAACTTTGGCAAGCAGCACGGCAAGACCAAGCCCACCAGCCCCACTGCCGATGACGACGGCATCCAGGTTCTCCGGTACTCTATTGGCCACAAAACCTAAAGAGGTGGAAACGAACCATTCAATCACCAGCATGGCTTTAGCATAACAATAATATATTGGAGGATTCCAGTCATGCACCACCAGTAAGAATAATTTTAAAACATCATTGGTGTCAGAGTCACAAAAACTCTGGATATTCTGTTTTGCGCAGGCTCATACCATGGTGTATTTGGGCTATTACTATTATTTACTATATTACTACAATTTCTTTAACCAAAGCTAAATACGAAATAAAATGGTAAACTTAATGGGGGAAAAAATCACAAGACCGGATATTTTTATAGGATTCTAACAATGGTGGGAAAAAACTATTTTTTCACAATTTTGATGACTTATTTATTACTTTATAGTGTGACATTTACACATTTTGTAATACGTGTTTTCTCTTAAAATTTTCCTAATTTAATCACACAAAATATCCAAGTTATGTTTATTGTAAATTTGTTGACTGTGATCTCCAGTTATCGTCCAGATTTCCCTCTTCCCCTTTTTTTAATTTGCGCAGAGATTATCTGAGATTTTTAGGATGCTTGCTATTTTTTTTGCAGTCTTGGTCTGACAAACGTACCAAAGGAGTCTTGCACTTTTATAAACTTTGCAAAGTCCATTCCAACCCGACAGATCTCATCCTATATTTATTTATACATGTTTAGTGCATGAAATGAGCACAATTTGCAACTACTTCCAGTTTCAGTTTTGACTAAGCATTTAATTGCTGACTTATAAAAATCCACAAACTCATCAAATATAAATAAAAATGAATCAAATAGCTGACTTGAATACTTCAAATGCAAAGACTGACTCTTGACCTGCATAACTGCGCATGTAATGGACCTTTCACTCACCTTGCTTCAGCACTTTATTTTTCTCTTTCTTGTCGTAAACTCTCTTCTTTAGCGGCTCACGAGTGTCCTTCTCAAAGGGATCAGGCCCGCGGCCGCCGAAGACATATTTTAATAAAAATATGACCAACGCCGCACAAATAATACCCACAGCGATCATCACTGCGCCCCTTCCGACGCCACTCGGGACAGTCACTGTGTTCACTTCCTCATTGGGAAGTTCCTCATTCCATCCAAATCCAGAGCCTTTACTTAACAGCTCCGATCAGTACCCCCCACATAACTGAAAGGTGGCGAAACTGCCCAATCACAATCTTCCTTTTGGGACGCGTTATCATATTTCCACCAATCATCGTCCAGTTCAACGTGACAGCTTCCTTTTTCAGAAGTCGGGTGGGTTGGGGGAGTAAAGTTAAGAAAAATTACACGTGGTATTACAAAGATTTTTTTTTGTCGTTTTACGTATTTATTATTTTTTTTAGTTGAAATTTACTGTGAATTCTAATGAATTTAATACGTTTCTATTGCTTGCTTTTATTGTCCTCACATGTTTTTCTCCTGGTTTATTCACATAAAGCACAGTGTTCATTTTATTTGTAAAAGCTCCATGGTCAAAGCATAAAATTTGTTGTTTCACCAGGGTAAGGTACATAATCCACAACATGTGCTCGCAGTGTTTTACTTTTGTTGAACCACTGATTAAATTAACTATTTAAAAAAAAACAAAAAAACATCAACTTCCTCAAGGTGCTTTATATTGTAAGGTAAAGACCCTACAACAGCGAGGTCTTATCTTAAAATTGAGCTGTCGCTGCCTGACAATGAGGTTTTAAAAAGCTGTCACCCCTAGAAGTTCAACACGATCCATGTTTGCAGTTACAGAATTCCTCGCTCCATCTTTTCTTAGAGGTTTTATTAAATGTTTTTTAAAAAAAACAAAAAACAAACCTATTTGCTGAGGAAGATTGTGTGATGCGTTTGGAAGCTTTTGAAAACCTTCATTTGTGTATTTGGGGAGGAAATTATTTAAGTCCAGCTCTATTTAAGCCCATTTATTCAGACTTTACCAAAACCTCACAGCACCTCTACACCCTTCCACTCATGAAAGAAAAATCTGCATCTTTTCATTTATTTCCTGCACCATTCATTGTTTATTCATAATTTTTTTTTTTTTTTACATCCATTTGCAAATAGAACCAACATTTTACAAAATATTTTAGCTGGGGCATTTCCCCAGTTTATCATCCATCCACGCTGCAGGTCTTGCAAGTCCAGACTGCTGTTCACAGGTCCAGTTCCAACACCCACGTACTCTACCTGATGGCATGGTCAGTATAAGCCAAATATGATGTGTGAGGTGCAAAATTTCATGATTGTTAATATTTTGGACTTATAGCAGGGAAAAGTACCTTATCAGTGATGTCAGCTCATCAAATATGTAAACTTGTCTTCAACTCTGTTTATGGTCTGTTACAGTTTGCAACATTTATATATTAAGTTTTTGACTCTTTTTAAGACATTCTGTGTGGTTCCCTCAAGCAAAATCTACTGAGCTTAAAAAAACCCTTGACCTTAAGACTTGTATACAGTGAGAGCCAAGTCCACGGATTTCTTAAGGTGGACTTTGGAACTGGAGCCCTGCAAACTTAAGGTGTCCTTACAAATTGTATCCCTGCTGATAAATGTTGATCAGAATGCTTTAAACCTCTCCATAGCAGTCTAACCTCATAGAAAATGATTGACTCTTTTTGTCTGAACCATTATTCAGTCTGTGTTACAGGGTTCTAGTTAGTGCAGCAAGCTGTGGAGAAGGGAAGTTAACGACGAGAAGCTCCAGAAGATAAATGACTTCTCTGGAATTCATCTTCAAGCTTTGCTCAAATACCTCCATGACTGCCAGAACAGACTCTGATGAGCAAAATAAAAATGACAAAACAGTCGACAAGGAAACTCTAAAACAGAAGCCCTTATCTTGTGTACACTTTTGGTATTTATTATCTCACCTTTTCAGCCGTTCTCTTTTTAAAATATTTTTGATCATTTTGATTTTTATCTCTAAAACTTAAGGATGACAGAATTATTGTAGTTGCAAAAAGCACTTCCAACAAACAGTAGACTCTAGTCTGTATGCGTTAGGGTGTAATTCGCAGTTATGTTTGACATTATTTACACATACGGTATGCTTCGTCATCAACAACGCGCGTTTGGTATCCAGTAACCTGTGCAAACTGTTCTTGTGAGTGTGTGTATGGTACAATCAAGACAGCTTTCAGATATACAGTTGTTTGGGATGGTAACTACAATGGCTTAAGGTCCATGTGATCGAGGAAGGAGGGAAGAGCTGAAGACTCCCCCCTGCCTCCCTGCCTGGCAGCGGTAGTGCAGGTCAAAGTTCAAAAGGTCAAAAAGTAACAATGGGCGGTGGGTTTCCATTCTTAAAGTAGGAGGTCATCAGTCCATCTGTCAGGTGGCCAGTGCGATTGTGCCGCCTCCTCACCTGGTGGTGCCACTTGCTTTTTGCATTAGAAGGGATGTCACTGCAGAACCAATCCCACCTGAGAAAGAAGCAACGGAGCTGTTAGGAAAACGGTCACAAATCTAGCTTTGGGAAACAGCAGTTTCTCCAGGATTCACCATGGCACATGTAAGGCATCTGTAGTAGTACTGCATGAGACTGGCAAAAAGGATGAAAATGTAACAGAAAAGCTAGATGCATGATAGAGACATGAACAGTTACCCTTTAAAACATAAAATGCATCATACCACAAACGTAACTGCAATATATTTCAGTCATTTGACACAAAACTGAAATGATGGATAAATATATAATTATCACGCCACAGAAAACACACGTGGATTAACCAATGAAAAATGACATGAAAGCATATTACTCTTGTTGACAGTTTTGGAGCAGGTTTGTAAAAGAGACTCCAACTGCAGTGACAGGTTAAACAGTCTCTTACATGAACCACCATCAAAACAAATACACCTGTGATACAATAACAAGCCATGCAGACAAGACAAAAAGAATTATTTCTGTAAATTAATCTGAAACATTAAAATTCCCTAAAGGTTTCATGTTGGCACCAGAGCAGGTGCCCATTTGCCCTATGGCAGAAATGCAGCAGCCCACATTTGTCCAACCTGTGGCCCTTTGCCATATCTTCTCCTGCACTCCATCCCACATTCCCCGTCTACTCTTCACTGCACACCTGTCCCTAAAAAGGCAAAAAGCCCAAAACGAAATCTTTAAAAAGAAACTAGTCATTTCAGAAACGCACCTTTTCCGGCCCCATGCTGGGACACTTCCAATTGTACAGGTAATACTGTAGATTCCCATCACCGATGCCAAACTTAAGCTTCTCCAAGAAAGTCTTGTTTTCCATTAGATCCAGTGCATTAAAGACATCAAACCCTTTCTGAATAAAGAAACAGGACAAATTTAATTAGTTTTTTGCGAGTAAACATTTCAGAGAACACGTTTTAAAAGACTGAACATGCACCGATTTGGCCAAGATGAGGGCATCAGACATCAGGTCGAGCAGGGTGGTGGTGGTGTGCACATTGTAGAAGGAGTACGCTGCTTTTAGACTGCGGTGCACAGGATGATTCATAATGGTAGAGGGCAGTGTGTAGAAACTCAAGAAGTCTGTCACTTTGCCGTCATTCTGTAATGAGAACAAAGTAACCCTTAGTTACTCAGAGAGAATTTTAAAGGTTCCCCCCCCTCCTCAAAGAGTTTTTTCTGGATTATTCTTTACCTCCACCACATAAGTGTCAATAATATTCTCTTGGGGCAGCAGCCAGTGTTCCACCTCTTCCTGGTTCATGACTGGCACAAGGTTGAACTGGCTCAAATATTCACGGAGGAGGCGATGCACCACAGGCACGTCCTTCTTGGTCATTGGCCGCAGACCAGAAGTCTTTGGGGTCTGAAAGAGAGATGACAAGGACGAAGAAATTAAAAGACATGCTGGAAGACGAGGCGATTTCTAAACTGACTGAAAATTTGTGTTAGTTGCCAACAACCTCTGGCAAGCGGTACAACTTCATGGTGCGCTGCATAGTCATGTTCCTGCTCAGATGGGAAAACTTCACTTCAATTAGTTTTCGAGGGTTCAAAGAGCGATGCCAGTACCTGCACGAAGGAAACGTCATTAAATACCAATTGATGCAGTGAAAGAAACCTAACCCTAGGGCTTGGGGTTAGAAAATTTCCCTGTCGCACCCACCTGCATGTGCCCACAGGTTTGGGCAGTACCACTCCAGCAGTATACACCGCCTGAAAGATTCCCTGCAGGTTGACCCGTCTAGTGATCTCTCTAATCAGAACTGGAGCGACTCGTTTGGAGCGAAGCTTCTTGTGGACGCAGAGGAAATTAATCTCAACCATTTTCTTCTCTCTAAAGCAGAAAAAAATAAATTATTTGAATAATACACTGAATAAAATCTATTAGAAATACTAGTCATAGCCCAGTAATTGAAAACAAACCATGTTCTATTTGGAAGTAAAATAATAGACCGAGGATAACTCTGGATAATATAATGACTTTTGTCCCCTCTCTCTCTCTCTCTGTTAACTTACATGTCATAGATGTGGATGGTGGCAGGAATGGCACTGATAAAGCCGACCAGCTTCTGGTTGGAGTTAACCCTCACTCCACAGTGCCACTGAGGCAACCAGCCAGGAGGCCGCAGGGCCCTGAGGAGGAAACAGTCAGTCAAAACATGCGACCCATTTCTGTACACTTGTATTAATATTTGAACAATATTTAAATATGAGAAATTACCAGAGCAGGAACTCAGGAGAATAGTCAAATCGAAACATGTTATCATCATCTTCAACATAGTTCTCATTGAGAAGGGTGTAAAGCTCCTTGAGCTGGTTGTAGAGAGAAGAAGAAAAAAAATAAAAACAACAACAAGCACTTCATTATAAACATTCACATAATTATTGAGAGGACAAACTTGGAATAAAAACAAAAATCCACTAGTTTCTTAACAAAATGAAGTGCAAAGCACCACAACTCCAGGACTTTGTTACTGAAAGACGAATTCCTCCTGTGCATGCCTGCTGTGAGTGTTTGTGTTTATACACTTTCTTACCACAGCAGGGTTCCCCAGGTCGAGGGTGTCCCAGCTGAAGCCCTGCGGGAGGCTGTAGGGCTCTTCTCGAATGTTGTCTTTGTCAGGTTCAATGGAGCCGTGTGATGTCACCGTCTCCCCTGAAGGAAAAGCAAACAGAAGTCTGACAAAGCACAAAAACCTGCAAAACATATACACTTGTCTTTTAGACCGTCACTCTTAGAAGACCAGAAAGCAATGACACATACCCACTGGCCACTTCATAATATACACATTTTCAACATTTATACAAATCTCTCATCAGTCCTTTACCTGACAGCAACTCTGTGCACGTAGGCAGGTAGACATTGTCAAGATGACCGGCTGAATTTCAAACTAAGCATCAGAATTGGGAGGAAAGGTGATTTAGGCGACTATGACTCTAGCATGGTTGTTGGTGCTGGATGGATTGGTCTGAATATTTCAGAAACTGCTGATCTACTACTGATTTTCCCCATAACCATCTCTAGGACTTACAAAGAATGGCCAGAAAATGAGATAATATCCAGTGAGTGGTAGTTATTTGGGAGAAAATACTTTGCTGATGTCAAAGGAGTATAGAGCCAGACTGCTTTGAGCTGATAGAAAAGCAACAGTACCTCAATTAACTACTTGTTACAACAAAAGTATGCAGAAGAGCATTTCTTAATGCATAACGGTCAAACCTTGAAGCAGACCACAGCAGCAGACCACACTGGGTGCCACTTCTGTCAGCTAAGAACAGGGGACTGTGGCTAAAATTCAGCTCACCAAAACTGCAGAACAGAAGACAGGAGAAATGTTGCCTGGTTTGATGAGTCATGATTTCTGCTGTGACATTCGGATGGTAAGGTCAGAGTTTGGCATAGATTTATCTTGCCAACAGCTCAGGATACTGGCAGTGAAGCAGTAGTGTGGGGGGAAAACTTTCTTGGTCACATTGGTCCACTCAGAATAGAACAACATTTAAACAACACAGCCAACCTGAAGTACTGTTGCTGGCAATGTAATTCCCTTTATGACTACAGTGTACCCATCTTCGGATGGCTGTTCCCAGCAGGACACCATGTCATATAAAAGAAGCTCAAATAATCTCAAACTGGATACTTGAACATGAAATGAAGTCACTGTACTCAAATGGCCTCCCGATTCACCAGATCGCAAACAAAAAAGAGCACATCTGCGGTGTATTGAAATGGGAGAAATGGACTGAAATGGATGTGCAGCTGACAGTTCTACAGCAACTGTGTGATGCCATCATGTCAATATGGCCCAAAATCTCTGAGGAATGTTTCCAGCACATTTCAAGTCTACGCCATTAGGAATCATGGCAGTTCTGATGGGTCCAATTCGGTACTGCCAAGGTGTGCCTAACAAAGTGGCTGATGAGTATGTTATTAATTGCTTCCTCATAACCATGTCTAATTATCAATTCCTTTCATGATTGCAGGCGCATTTCACCAACAGATTGCAAAATAATGCTGTTGTACTCATTGCAGTGAGCTTTTGCATACTTGAGTCATAAGTACAAGCCTTTTTTCCTTCTGTTCACTCTGTTAACTGACCATCTGTGTAAGCCCACTTTTGTCCACACACAGGAAAAAAAACCAAACAACCCCCCCCCCCCCCCCATACAACAAAAAAAAAAAAAACACAAAA
>VVHJ01022134.1:27282-41920 GCA_015107715.1 Tylochromis polylepis
TGGCGCTTCTTTAGCTTGTTCATTTCTCTGAGCTGAGATTGCCCTCTCCTATATGTAGTGAACGGACATAAGGAGGCCGTGTGTGCGCCGTGTCAGCGTCACAGAAGGAATTCATTTATGATGCTCTTAACGAATAGCACCGAGGGAAAGCTTTTGATTATAGAAAATAAACATCCTACCTCCACCCACCGAGTGGAGTCACCCCAACATTTGGCTCTCGAATTCCAAACGGCACAAACAGCAAATCTGTTCTGCATCGTTACCCGCTGGTACATTTAAATATTAGTTACTGAGCAACCCGTTTTAAATGGCCCACTCAGATTGGTGTCTATGTGCAGCTAGTTACAATCTCTCCAAACTACCCGCTGCAGTGCTTCAGTTACACTGAGATAAAGTAACAGATAATCCTCTCAGATTACCAAGCAGTCAGAAATGTAGAAAACTGCTTACCAGTTACTTTTATGGATCCAAAACGGATGGAAAGCTCCAGATGTTAATGTTCATCCTAACTAGTTTTGTTTTGCTAGTTTCTTAAGAATTTTTTTTTTTTTTTTTTATCTGAGATTAAGAAGTTATTTTAAAGTGCAAATGCTTTCAAATCAAAACTGGCAGACATGAAGGAAAAGCTTTGAAATAAGGTCTTTGCATCAGTAGCACATTATGTGGGCTGTAGAGGGCATTGTAATTATGATTACATTCAGAAGTTTGGACACGCCTCCTTCGAGAGTTTTGTTTATGTTCGCTGGCTGTAGAGACGAGGGCGGGCAGAGGGCCACGCTCGCTGAGATCGGTAAGCAGAGGGCCACATATCAGACGACTGGATTAAAACACGAAACGCAAAGTACTGAATTATGCTGAACTTTATAAATGTGGTACAGACTGATGGGGTATTTGTCAACACTGAAGACCCCAGTCGCTGTTTCGTGAAAAACAAGACTTTCCTTTTTTTTTTGTTCTGGCAGCCTACAAGTCGCCTACTGTCAGCCGGATTCAGTATTATTTATTTATGCACGTTTTTATCCACAACCCAGTTTCATCATTGATAATTTGGGATTTGTAGCGTCAAATGCTCCTTTAAAGCCAATAAACCGCCAGGCTTAAATCAATGAAGAAACCGTTTGGCTGATGTTTTGCACTAACGAACAAACACATTGTCGTATAGATGAAACATTAATAATAAATAATTTTAGACAGCCGCCTGTCTAATCGGAGTGCGCTGTTAAGGCTGATGTCGATTCAAGCCACAGAATTTAGAGCTCCAGTGATCATAACAGAAAACGTTTGTTCGGTCAGCTAAATAATTAGCGACGCCTCTCTTGGAATCAGACAAACTGGCTTCCGGAGTGAACGCAGAACAGTACCAAGAACTGCAGTTTGTCTGGTGGCAACTCGAGACTCGCTCCAAAAGTAAGTCGGGCTTCCTTCCATGTTAAGATGACCAGCTTTAAAGCAGTAAAAAGCATGTTTACAAAGTGGTACAAAAATGGTTTTGGTTTCTTTTCTTATTTTCCCCTCATATTATTTCCAATTCAGTTCAATTCAGTTTTATTTACGTAGCACCAAATCACAACAACAGTCACCTCAAGGTGCTTTATGATGGAAGGTAAAGACTCTATAGTAATACAGATAAAATCCCAACAATCTGAGGAGTCCCTATGAGCAAGTGCTGGGCGACGGTGGGAAGGAAAAACGCCCTTTTAACGGGAAGAAACCTCGGGCAGAACCAGGCTCGGGGAGTGGCAGCAATCTGCCGTGACCAGGTGTGGGCGAGGGCAGAAAGACAGAAGTGTAGTAACTATACCACAACAAACATTAAAGCGGTGCGTACAGTGGATGCTGGAGTTACGGGTGTGACCTTACTGACTGAGGTGTGCCGATACACGTGGCTGCAGCCACAGGCAACTGCAAGCCTTCATCTCTGCCAACCGGAGGCGCTGAACTGGACATCTCGGCCATGTGTGCGTTGCTGGCGCCTCCTTGAACAATTTCGTTATTACGTGACACCTAAAATGATGCCACGTGGGACAAACGATCCAACTCCAAAGCAAGGCCTCGAAATTCATCGTCTTAAACCACCGAGTAATGTCACGGCATCTGCGTCAGTCTTATACACAGTTTACGGCACAGATTGACTGCGGTTATTCACCTGGAGATTGGGCAACGCAGTCCTACCTTTTATTAATTTTTGGGTCTGGGTAATTTTGTTTTCGATCTTTCGGGCCAGATTGAAATGGTTCACGGCTCAGCCCTTGGCCTCTTATATGCGAGGGTGTGTTTGAAACGGTAGAACGTTACCGAAGGCATCAAAACGATGAGGTAGCACACATGGAATTATGTAGGAAAAAAGTTTGCATTCAAAATATCTTTCATATTTTTGATTCCTCAGAGTAGACCCTGTTGTTAACAGCTTTGCGCAGTGTTTTTAATCCCTAAGCAGCTTTGTGAGCTCACGTGGGAGGTTTTTAAGTTGACAGATGAGCCTCGTCAAAAATTAATTTACTATTGTATGCTGTCTTGCATGCTATGATCTAATTAGTGTTATGTATTATACTACATTTTCCAGTAGTTTCTATGCTATTAAAGTATACGCACGGGTGACAGAATAAAGGCAAAGCACGATCCCTGCAACACAAAGAGCAAAAATGTAGGAGGCTCAGCGTTTACTGAAGAAAAGGTATAATGTGTAACTCGAGGCTTCGTGTCTCTCAGAGCAGGATCAACGCCCAGCGTCTCTCCTTCAAACTTAAAATCGGTTGTCTCAAAGTCAAAACAAGGACATTTTCTTTTATCAATCATTTCCTCTGTACTGCTGGGCTTCAGCTGGGCTTCAGCTGATCCCACTGAGAGTCCAGCGGTCCCACTCGGGCACCCAGAGCAAAGACGTCCAGGGCAGCCATCCCTGTGGCTGTGTGTATTTTTGCCTTTATTTGTCATGGGAAATATTTTGCTAAGCATGCATGTTCTTTTCTTGCTCTCGCGACTGCCGACATCTAGTTTTTGCCCTCTGAGCTGCATTAGCGGAACAAATGGGAGCAAAATGGTTGTTTTTGGAGGCAAAAACATTACTCATTCCTTTTCTGCAGGGAGATTTTCCCAGCTGGCGTGGAGAGTCCAACACACACAAACCTGCTACGGGCTACCGCTGCCTCGGGAAAAGTTCACCCGAAACATGCTTTGTGCGTTTTAGCATTTATTATTGTTCTTATGTGTTCATTTACATTGCATTGTCAGTAAGTCCTGCCTTTCTCCTCCTGCTGCTCCCATTCTGTCCAACCGGTTTCTGAACAGCATCATCGCTTATTTCTCCTGCCAAAAAACCAACAAAAAAAAAAGACGCTGCCTCTCTCAGACAAGAGAGTAACGGCACCAAACCATTTCCTGGTGTCACATGTTTCAACTCTGTAAAGCTGAAACAATTCTTTCTTTCATTACAATGAAACACGAGATGCCACATAATCTCATAAATATGAGTTGTATTTCTTTTTCTGCGCTCCCGCTGCTCGGGAGAAAGAGGCAGACCTTTGTTTGGGGCTTCCTGGCCCGCAGGAAGTGATTGCAGTGGGACAGTGAGGGACACTCATCTCTTGGAAAGGGGGAATGCTGGAAGACGTATCCCTTTTTGATCAAGGCTTGCTGACGGATCACCCGGAGAAAGGCAAATGGGATCATACCAGGGCCCGATGACAAGAGGCCAATTTTGATGTCCCTTTTCTCTCATTGCGGTGCTTCTCTTTCAAGCCAAAATCTGCTTGAGCAGCCTGGGAAAATGGTCTTTTACCCACCTTCTCGGTCTCACAGTTGACAGGACGGCTAAGCTTAATGGAATCTAGATGAATGTTGAGGCTGAAGTGAAACGAGTTCTTCAGCTCCACGCGTTCTTTTGTCTTCACGGTCACAGAAAACACAACGCAGAAACAAAAGCAATGCTGTTGTGAAACTGCACAGAGCGCAAAGAGCGAGGAACAAAAGCCGTCTGCGAGCAAAAACAAGGGCGCTGCTTCGTTTCATCCCAGATTGTTTAATTCAAAAATGTTGACCCATGTGAGAAACATTATATCTGAGCAGCATCGAGCTCCGTAGTCAGTGTAACCAGAACCTCAAAGGCCACATGTTCTCTCAGTGTTTATAATGCATTAGTGGAACAAACTCTACACTGTACTCTCTTTACAAATCCCACCTGGCCATGTATTAGTTGCAGATGTGGCTCTCTAATTCATAATGAACTAATAATGGTTTTGTTAGTGCAAGATTGTTTTCCTTTCCTCCCTCGCACACACATAGATGGAGCTAATCTGCGCTGGAGGTGTGGCAGGGCAGGAGGAGATATTGCTCTCTGCATGAAACACAGACTTTGGAATGTGTTGTTGCAGCTAGCAGGCTTTGAATCGTCTTAATATGACTCACTCGTCGTGAATGGATCTGTATCATTAAGTAACCGCCGAGATTATAATGAGTCGGTGTAAGCTCTCCAACGTACACAAGAGACGGCGCACAAGTTCAGCGCCTTGTTTTATTGAAAGTCTTTGACTATATTTGCTGCAAATTAAACTGCGTGACACAGAACTGCAAATTAATGACTCCATATTTTGATGGTGCGCTGATAAAAAGGAGAGCTCAAGGACTAGACAAACGAGATAGAAGTACAACAAAAGGCGGAGATCTAAAGGCATCAATTAACGGCCTGATCCAGCTTTTATGTCAAAGAGAATGCAGTAACAAAAAAAAGAAAAAGCCCTCACTAACTCACTGCAGCTGCTGAGATGGATTTATATTGACTGTGTTAATGCAAATAAGTCTCACTTTTAAATTATGGCCAATCTGTCTTTTAATATGTTAATGATCTCAATACTACTTAATGAATATTATGAATGCTTCATTTGAATGATAACGTATGCGATTCAATTAGAAGGTCCCACGACTGCACCTATAAAAATACAAAAACAAAACTTGGCTGTCATCCCCTTCAAGATCGTCCCCTCGTGCACCTCTGAACCCTTTCCAAAGCAGCTGCCGCTTTTAAACCACCCCCTGAAAGTCGCCTTCTCACCACGTGCACGTGTGCACTGGGACTTTTACCACAAACCAGAGAGCGAACTCCAACTTCTTTGTCAAACTGCCCAAAGTTTCATGTTTGAGGATCATCACTGGTGATGGCCTGGGTTTCCACCACAGCCCAAAGACTAAACGGCAATTTTCAGCCGAACAATTTATGTCGTCATAGCCTGAAGGTCTCATATCAGGTCGGGAACATGAGCAGGATGTTACTGATCCACATTAGGTTTTGCATTGTGAATTCACCCCCCCCCCCAGGGTCAAGTTTTTTGTGGCCACGCCAACTCAATCTTTGCCCGCTGTGTGTCATATTTGCCCGATCCGGCTAACTACGACTTCATCCTCTTCCCCAGAATTAAGAGTAATCATTTTGAGACAGTAGAGGGGACTCGATGGACATCACAGATGTGCGAATCGGCAGAACAAAACAGAAGTAGCTTCGGTAGCAGCTGAGAGGTGCAATGAAACACAACCTTGAAGAATAGATTGGCTAAAAAAAGGTTTTTGCATGTTTGCTTAATAAAAGCTGGAATAAAAAAAAAACAGTACCCTCCAAAGTCTTCACATGCTGGACCAACCACACTATGCCTGGCACAGGAAGAGCTCCAAAGCTCAGCAGTCCCGCAATCAGTCTCTGAGCTATCTACTGAAGGGTCAGTTTTATGTCACATTCGTGTCAGGATCAACTATCAACATGGAAATCCCTCCTATGGTCCATGCTGCCAAATGTAATATCAGTATATTACCCTTTAGGAAAAAAAATCTGCTTATGATTTTAAAATGCCACAGACGATGCCAAACGCTCCCTTGTGATGTATTACGTATTGAGCAGCTTATTTTTGTGATTTATCTGTATGGATTTGGCCAGTCGCCCCCGCTGCGCACTGGGTTGCGTTTTAAATTTATATGTAGTTTGTCTACAGAAAATGACTTCTCGTGTATCCGAACTCAGAAATAAAGCCCGCCATTTGAAATGTTGGCGATCGTGTTCACAGTACAGCTAGTCCTACGTGCTTTAGAAGCCACGCGGTTTTGTATTTTGCACTGCAGACCGAGGTGGCTGTTCAGGCCGTCTGCGTGCGAAGAGAGGCCGCGTTGCACCGAGGAGCGTGCTATCCTGCTCTCAGTTTATCAAAGGTTTGAAAGCGCATTAACGACGTGCAAAGAACAAAGCCGTAACACGTGTGGCGTGAAGTTATTAAATTAAAACGTCTTCCTGTTACTTCCCTCCAAGTTTTCACCTCACCACTTTGATGTCTGACCCGTGAGGAAGAATGGAACGAAGCTGCAGCTCTGCACTATACAGCGTGTGTGTGTGTGTGTCTGTGTGTGTGTGTGTGTGCGTGTGCATAGAAGAGTCTCATTAGGGAATTTTACCCCTGTGAAAGATTTCGCAATAAGGTAAACAAGGGTGATAAAGAAAATGAAAGAAAGGGAGACAGCAGGAGGAAATCCAGAGGTAAGGAGTACTGGGGATATTGTAATTAGTTGCACCTGTTTCCTTTAACCCAGCTCCAGTTTCCCTCTACAAACGTATGCAGATTACCCATCAAAGCCCCTCTTCACTGCCTCTGCTCAATGGATCCTTTGTTGCCAGTTGTCAGGGAGGCGGCCCACAAAAGTATGTAACACAAGCAGGCCACATTGCTCTGGAACTTACAGTACATGCAAGCCTCTGTCGGCCACCGCGGGAATAAAAAGGGAGCGTTTGTAGACACAGAGTCTGCATCAGTCTGCATGGGAGACGCTGGTGGTGGCGCTTTTTCCCCCCCCCCTCAGTGTGACCACAACAGTTGCGTTATCTGTCAACACTCTTAAACAGGCCCGTGTTTGCTGTGCCACACATGGCTGATGTCAGGAGTGGAAAGATGACTTTTTCTGTCGCCATGTTCACAGAGACACATGCATAACACCGTTATTGTCAGCAGCAGTGAACAATGAGGGACTGTCCTGTATCCTGCAGGGAGTACGCAACTGTTAGTAGTACAGGTGAATGTTTTATAGCTAAAGCAACTTTTAGAATATATATATGTCTGTTTTACAAAGTGTTAAAGAGAATCTTTGTAAATAGTGAAGGCATACTGGCTGTTTGTGGTCTCTTTGCTGATAAGATCTAGGGGACTTTAGTTTATTTCAGGTTAATTCCACTTATATGACCCCCATGTTAAACTGTCCAACATTACGACTTTAAAAAAAAAAACCCCGGTGTGTGCTGTTGGTGCCCGCTGTTGATTTTAATGCAGTTATTTGACTAATAATGTGGCTGCGGTGTGATAAACTATACTAACAGATCGTCCATGCCTCCGTTTTGTTTTTGTTTTTTTATTTAATGATTTTTTTTGTCTGTTACTTGTTAGCAGATGTGCATGGTACAGCATATGGATGAAGCTTTCCAAGTTTGCTAACATGATATTCTTGTCACGAGTTATTAGCCAGATGATAAACCTGGACAATTCCTGGATGATCCTCCTTTCTGAACTTTAGAAGTGCCAGATTTTACAAAATGAACTTTATGTTTTATTCAGTATTCCCTGAAATGACCAACCGAAACGGTAAACTCATCAGGAAAGAATTTACAGAGGTCTAGTTAGAAAGCCCTTTTCCTCATAGACTTCACAGGGCTGCAAGCCTTTTTGTAGCAGCAGGTACCGCCCCCTGGGGGCCATTAAGGATTATGCAGGTTTAAGGCACTTCCTTGGCTTCATGAATCTGTTGTTCCTTCCATGACAGTAACTCTGTGGGTAACGTCACACTCGTTACCTCCTTCTTTTCTCCTATTTGATGTTTTCACTGGCTTTTTGGGCACCAAACTTATTTTCATTAAAATACATCCTGTTACAAGTCCACATTATAAGGATTCATTTGCTGTTTTGCATGCATTTCACAAAACAGATGTCTGCATAATGTTCTGCTCTTTGTTGTTATTCATGTTAAAATGGTTCATAACAGCTTAGTCAGCCGCCAGTAGGCAGAGGAGGGCAGCACGGAAACTGATAGTAGCCAGTTTTGGTGTATTTGCCCAAAAATACGTGGCACGGCTGTTTATGGACATTTCTTTGACCCTTTTAAAACTGGAAATATATCTCTGTGATCCCGTTTTACAAATCTGCATTCTTCTGTAAGAAGTGGTGAGTTTGGGCTGTAAATTTCACAAAGTATTCAGACAGACTGCATTGTTGATTTCAGCCTTTTCATGGGATTTGCTGACAATAAAAAGAGTGTAACATATTGCCAGGCCTTAATCCTTAGGCAAATCTGACAACAAAGGGGAAAAAAAACTACAATGATAATAAAATGGAAGATTTAACGATTACATTTTTGTCAAAGGACCAGTAATCTGGATCTGTTTATCTCCTCGCTGTTGCTTCTCATTACAAACTCATGCTGTGCAGCCAAACATTCAATCAATGTGTTAAAAGTTTATTAAAATCCAGAAAAAACAAAGAAGAAGAAGAATGAGAAGAAATCAGATTAGATTCAATTTTGAGCATGGGTGCATAAAATAATGCATCGGTTAAGAAACAGCAACCCACCGCCCCCTACCTAACAAATCCACCCTGGGCTGCGGTTACATCTCTTGCAAAGTTGGTTTAATTGCATCATCCTAAAACCTCGCCCTCAAAGTCCAGCTTTCTTTCTCTCAGCCTGCCTGTTTCCTAAATAAGACAAATGCCAGCATATGGTAAAATTTTATTTTGGAATTTAGTTTTTAAAATTTAAATATTTCTTTGTTTGTAAAAAAAAAAACAAAAAACAACAAAATATTGATTTTCAAAGTTTTATTAGCTGAAAATTCCAAACTCTGTTCTTCGTGGTTATGTGACCATCTGTAGTCTTTGTCACTTTGAAAGTGGAAGCAATTCATGGACACAACTTTGAATAGTACTCCGAGTCTGTCACTTAATATACGAAGAGTCCCCAGAGGACAGTGATCCTTTTTGTGTCACCATGGGGGACATTTGGGTTTGGGTCAGGCTGCCGCCCCCGCGACCCGGCCCCGGATAAGCGGAAGAAGATGGATGGATGGATGGAGTCCGAGTCTGTGGTTAAAGATCTCAAAAAGCAAGACATCATGCCATGACCTGGAAAAACAAAAACTATCTTATCAGCCATTTCTAAGGCTTTGGGATTTCAGTGAACCACAGTGAAAGCCTTTGTCCACAAATGGAGAAAACTTGGAAATCTGAGTAGCCTTCCAAGGAGTGGCCAGCCCACCAAAATCACTCAAAGAGAACACCGACGGCTCGTCCAGGAGGTCACAAATGAACCCTAAGAATATCTAAAGAACTTGCACTTGCCTCAGCGAAGGCTACATTTGCCCCCCAAAAAATATCTCGATGGTCCCCAAAACCTTTTGGAAAATATTCTGTGGCCTGCCCGGACAAAAGTCGAACTTTCTTAAAGGTCCGAGTGCCGTTACTGTCACACCCAGTCAAACATGGCGGTGGTAGTCTGATGGTCTGGGGCTCCTTTACCTTGCTCTAAATGATGGAACCATGAATTGTGCTCTGTACCAGAAAGTCCTGAAGTATTTTCAGTTAATGCTCTTAAGCTCAAGCACACTCGGTTTTATGCAACTAATTGATGATTTAAAATACACCTCTGAACGGGTTAAAAAAGAAGAAAGTTTTGAAGACTTAAGTCAAATCTGGACTTAAATCTTCAAAACTTTCTGTTTGAGGTGCTTTGGTTTAACTTTAAACAAGCTGTCCGAACCCAAACCCTCCAATGTGGCTGAATTAAAAAGAATTCTGCAAAGAAAAGTCAGGCAAAACTAGAACTCAGCGCGCCAAGAAATATCACAGTTATATTGTTTAACAATGAAGAGTTTAAAAAAAAAACTTCTTCTTAATCATTTTTGCTTCATTTTAGCAATTGCTTTGAGATGAATGTGAAAATATTTATTTCGTATCAAACGGTATGATTGACTGTTTTTCCTTTTTTTTTCCCTGTTACCCATCTGATAAGATGCTACTGGCTTCTGTTGATTTAGAACTTCACTTGATTCATTTTAAAAAGTTTAAAGCTTTCTAAACGGCTCAGTCGCTTGATTTTTAAAGCGTTTAAACAACTTTGATTTTTGTTTAATTTTTTTCCCCATGTTTTGGGAGATGCTTGAGATTTTAATTTCACTGTTAAAAATGAAAGTTTTCGTTGTCAGACTGAAAAATTAATCTGAAAGCTGGAGCTGTGAGTAGCAGGTTAGAAAACCGTGGATAAAGACAGCTGGTGGCCGTTGTCTGTGTGTTTGTCTGCGGTTCAGTGGGAATCCAGGCGCCTCCACGTCATCGCCAGCTAAATAAAAACACTTAGAGGAGTGGCTTTTTGGTAACAGATCTCAGATCAGCTAGCGCTCAGCTGCTGCAGTCTAATTCACTCATTTAAAGAAACTGTCCTTGATTAGGTTATTATCAGAATCACTTAGCGGTTCAATAAGAGGAGCATGGGGAGGACTGACGGTGATGTGGTGGTACAGTGATATTCTCCGGCATTGAATTGAACGCTGACAGGTTCACATGCTCACCTCACGGAATGTATTTGACAATGAACGGCACGGTGGAAGCAGGAGGTAAAAAGGGGGAGAGACCGTTCTTCATTCAGGCGCTAATTAGAAAAATTAGATCTATGAAAGGCAGGGAGCGATCGAGGCCTTCAACCTACGTCTGTGTACCGCTGTAGCAGCACAAAGAAGAGGCAACAATGAGCACTGAGGAGGAGGAGGAGGGGGGGATAAATAATTTAATCCATTATCTACTCTGCAAAGCTCATCAGCACTGCTACACAATGGCCACGATTGAATTGCTGATTGCATTTCTCTCCTACCCTCCAGGAGAAAATGCCCAAGCTCCACAATGTTCTCTCAGCCTGCCGGCACAACCGAGAGCAAGAGGAAGACGGAGAGGGAGGGAGGGAGAGATGGAGCAGTGTAGAGTGTCTTCCACCAAGGTCAAACTACAATACAGCAATCTAATTAAGAGTATCAGAGAGTTTCCTGTACAGGGTCAACCTCCCTGTTGTGCTCGCTGGCTCATAATGTCCATTAAGAATTAGTTTGTGTACTTCAACATGTAAATGACAGAAATGATCCTGATTGAATCTTTTTTACTCTAATCTTTATTACAATACAATTTTAAATGTTACGACTTTATCCAGGAAAAGGCATTGCCTGTTTAACTGGCAGCATGTTTGGGTAGAACACCGTGGAGAGGCGAGTGCTTTAAACCATGTTAACAGCATGCTTCTGGTTGGTCCGTCACTTAATATATGAAGAGTCCCCAGAGGACAGTAATCCTTTTTTGTGTCACCATGGGGGACATTTGGGTTTTTAATATTTCAGCAAGTACTGGATGGATTGCAGTTGACTTCAGTAGTACTAGTCCCTCACAGTTTTCACTTGAGTAACACACACACTCGCTGGCTGTTTCAGTCAGTCCAATGTTCAACTGCTCGTTATTGCAAATGTCTCATCTGCCAATTACGCGGCAGCAACTCGGTGAATTTAAGACATGATCGAGATGACTGGCAGTTGACTGTCAGGGTGAAGAAAGGTGATTTAAATGACTTTGAACGGTTGCTGGTGTCAGACAGGCTGGTCTGAGTATTTCAGAAACTGCCTTATTGATGCCAGAGGTCAGAGGAGTGTGGCCAGGCTGCTTCGAGGAAGGCAACAGTAACTCAGATAACCACATGTTAGAACCAAGGTATGCAGGAGAGAGCATCTCTGAACACACAATAGGCTGAACCTTGAAGCAGACGGGCCACAGCAGCAGAAGACCACACAGCGCGCCGCTTCTGTCAGCTAACAACAGGAGACTGAGGCTAAGATTCACACAAAAACTAGACAATATAAGACTGCAAAACCGGTGCCTCGTCATTTGGATTGCAGGGTCAGAACTTGGCGTGAACAACATCAAAAGCATGGATCCATCCTGCCTTCTGTGCATATTTTTTGGCATTCTTTGGGCCCCATAGATCTGACCAAGTGTTGTTTAAGCAAAACAGCCTACCTGAGTATCGCTGCTGACCACAGTACACCCGTCTTCTACTTATCCAGCAGGATAATACTCGCATCACAAAGGTCAGATCCTCTGAAACTGGTGTCTTGAACATGACAATGAGATCACCGTAGTCAAATGACCTCCACAGTCACCGGGTCTCGGTTAATGGATTTCCATTAGGGGTGAGTGTTTCTGTGCCTGCCGATACTTTAGGGGCCTTTTGGGTCTGAGTGGAGCAAACTCTGTCATCCGATGTTGATGATTTCCTGAGTTGACAGTCACAAATCATTAGCCAATTAACTAATATCTCAAAAGCTGTTACATATATTAGCATTATGCTTGGTGCATTGCCCTTAGAGGCTGAACCCTACTTTGGTGATCCCCCAGACTTTTCCTCCAAGTCCAGCTTCGTGTTTTTTAGTGAAACGTCTTAACACGTTGATGCCATGAAATTTGGTTTGATGTCCTCCTCAGAATGAACTGTAGAGAGCCTCATGCTAAAGCAAAGGTCAAAGCATCACCACCAGGCAAATGATAGACCTTTTATCTGATTCAATTGAATCCAACCACTGCTCTTATCAATCATTCGACAGAGGATCGGTATTTCTGTCAAATCAGATTAAATGTCCTGAATCTTTTTTTCTTTATTGCACCATCATTTATTGCATCATGATTTCAGCGATAAAACAAAGAAACATATATTTCAGTGTGGACCAACGAGGTAGAGCAGCTGACCTACCATGTCACCCCTAAACAGACCCACAGTGAGATATGATGAGACTTAAATAGAACTAAAAAGAAAAATGGTCAAATCTGAAGCACCGGAGACCGAGACCTTCTGACTTTTAGTCCGTACAACGTCTCTCACCCCAAACTTCTTGGGTCCTATACTCAGTAGTTTGGTAAATGCCTTTTATTTTAAATACAATAGCAGTGACAAGCGATTATTTTCTTCACAGAGCTAAACATCCATTTCTGGTGATGGTTTAAAAACGTTTGGGGTATTCAGCAAGACTTATTGCTGCTCTGAAAGAATTTCTGAAACCCTCAAAGACTCCTCCAGCCATCTGGATGGAAGAACATTTTGTCTGATGCACACTGCATCAATTCTCTACACGCCTTCCCTTCCCCGCCACACTGATGACGTCAGGCTCGACTGCAATATATGTATACTAGCATTTAGCTCAAAGCGCTGATGGTCCCCAATTTGTGACCCTCCTATATGAGCACATCACATTTGAGTTCAACAGTTTTTTTTTTCCCTGTAGAAAAACACAGTGATGTTCAGTTTTGATCAGCACTCACTACATTTTCCCACTGACCCCACAGTTAGCTGGTGGAGGCATTTGTTTGTTCCTGTGATCCTGGGAGCTGTTGTCTGGAGCAATAGCTCCAAGTAGGGTCTCCCATGGGAAATAAGTCCCAGGGTAGGGACCAGACAATGAGCAATTCAGAAAACCCCAATGAAATAGAGTTCTTAGAGGTGGTTAACCTCGCTCGGAGGTGGAAAACTGGAGCCCTCACCTGGAGCTGGGTGCCAGGCAAAGGCTGCCAAGCATGGTTTTGGGGTGTGGAACCGCCTGGGCATGTCCCTTTGGATGTGTTCTGGGATGCCCAACTGGGAAGACACCCTTGAGTAGACCCAGAACCTGCTGGAGAGATTCTATTTCTCATGTGGCTTCAGAATGTGTCAGATGTCTCGATTACCATGCTTAGCCTGCTGCCACCACGAGCCGTCTTTGGACGTGGGAGATAATGGGTGGACTTCCTACTTTTCTGAATTCGTTTCAAAATGTTTTTTGAAAAAAATCTTTGTGTGATGAAAAGCACACTTAAATACAATTAACTCTAAATAAAATATTTAAATTGAAAAAATAAAACTGTTGCTTCCAAGTCTAAAAACTGAGGCTAGTCAAGGAGTGCGGTAAACTGGCATTCTTTCTACAGCCAGCAGGGGGCGACTCGTTGGAAAAAGAAGTCCAGTTAAATACAAAGGAGAACAAGTTTTCTGCTTTTCTGATGACTAAGGTCTAAATTACTGATTCAAAGCCTTATTAAATGCAACATGATGTTAATTTTGTAATTTATGATCCTCATTAGAGTCCAAAAGCAAGATAAATGGTATTTCTTACTGTGATTGATATGTCTGTGAAGGTTCTCAGTCATCCAGGCCATCATAGTCTAAGGAGCTTGGAAAGAAAAGCGTCTGGACTTCTTTAAGTTTCTTGAAAACGTTTCACCTCTTATCCGAGAAGCTTCTTCAGTTCTAAGAGTGCCAGATTTTGACCTCTACATTGGAGAGACCAAACAGCCACTCCATAAACGCATGGCACGGCATAGAAGAGCCACCTCGACGGGACAAGACTGAAGGAGGAGTGAAAGAAGCCATCCATGTCCACTGTGAACGACCATCTTTGAACAGAGGCAGGGCTTACCACACCAACCATCTGCCATCTATAAACCAGTTTTGAGATCCTTCCCAGACGCCTTAACGCCCACTCACATCCTGGGCCATCTGACCTCAGGAAATCACATGATAGGGTGGGGCTAGGTTTCACAATGGGTTCACCCCTCTTGCGGGACACTCC
>VVHJ01022138.1:3300-24701 GCA_015107715.1 Tylochromis polylepis
ATATTATTTATCTTAAAAAAAAAAAACAGTTAAAAAAAAATGCTCTACATTATTATTTAAAAAAAATAAAAAGGAATAAAGTGTTGATTAGCTGGTGATCACTGGGGCAAATAATGCATGTTGCTGTTGGAGAACCCCGATGTCTTCAAACATTCGACTGCTAAAACACAGCTTGAGTGCACACAACGATTCTGTAGCGTGGAAGGATGGAGGCTTCGTTCACGGCACTGAATCTGGAGAATATTTTAGCAGCGCTGAAACGAAAGGGCCGCCCACCATGTGAGAATTCACTGCGTCTTATTTTTCGTATGTTAAAGGACAAAGGCAACTTGGGGTAAAGCGAGTTTCTCTTATCATAACTGAGGAAACAGTCAGACTTTTAAAAAAAAAAACACATTAAAAACGGGCAATAATTATTGCCCCATTTAAAAAAGAAATAAAATAAAATAAGTGATTCCAAGCACCGTAATTCGACATCATCAACACTCAACATCCAGCACAGGGGAAGGAAAAGAAAAAGTTAAATTTGATCATTCATATTTGCATATTTTTTATATTGGTCCATCCACGATCACTTCTTTATGGACACCAGACGTCTGGTCTTTTTTTCCTGCTTATTTTCCCTTAATGAATGAAAAAACTATGAAACTATCTACATGCATGTCGCCTCACTGGGAGGGAGAGGATGAGAAGAAGAAACAGGCACTGACCACCAACTACAGCATACGCAGTGAAAGAGTCTCATAGCTAGTCACTTCAGATTAAAGGGGGAGGAGAAAAAAAAAGAAAGAAAAGAAATGATGAGGAATCTCGAGTGTACGTCACTAGAAAAATGACACAGACGACGCTCCGGAAAATATACATCTTTTTTTTTTCTTTTTTAAATACACCGCAGGAGGGCAAAGAGAGGAGAGGAGTCGCCGCCAGATCTTCTCAGGTAGGTTCATCAAAAGGTGCGACTTTTTGGCAACATTACAAGCATTTGGGTTGTTAAGAAAATGAAATGTGGAAAAAAAAAAAAATACTGTCAAATCATGTAACCTCTCTAAGATCCAGCTCAGGAAAGATTGCTGTACATTTCCTCGACTCAAAACAAACTCAAAACTTTCTGGTTTTATCCAACTCATAAAAAAACAGTCTAGTCCCCCAAAAGAAGAAACCAAAAATGTGCATAATTACAATAAAAAATCTCTCATGGAAGATTTTTTTTTGTTTTTTTTTTTTGGTCGGCATCTTTTAAAGCCGACTTTTTGACCCTGTTCCCAATAAGTGACTTTAGGACAATAAAATTTTAGGTAAAAATGGTAAAAGGTGCTATCCACCGCAATCGATTCATGAAAAGAATAAATTGCATTAAAGTCAGCGAGCCTTTTTATCCACAATTTAATGTTACACATTTTTTTGTTTTTTTTTTCTTTTTAAATTGGTTTTCTGTATGAAAGCGGAGTTAGTCGGATGCTTTGATGGCGCTTACGGTACCTTTATTTAAATGTTCTGTAGGATCGACGGCGTGCGCTTGCTGCATTTACAGTAAGAAAAAGGTTTCTTTTAAAAAGTCAGGTAATAAAATGTTTTCAGTTAATGCTCATCTGTTCCTACACACTTAAATAACACATTCTCCAACACAAAATTAGCACTTCAGTAACATTTTTTAAAAAAAGAAAAGAAAAAGTCATAACTCATTTGAGCCATGCTCTTCAACAAACTGTTCACTGTTCAGAAAAATAAAAGCGTAGAAAGAAAAATCAATACAATGGGTACATTAAATAATAGAAACAAAACCGCTCGGCACGCACAAAAACATCGGGTCCACAAAGTTTTCAGGAAGGCAAGTCGAGAAGCAGGAGGGAGAAGAGTGTGTGTGTGTGTGTGTGTTTGTTGTAGACACTGACTGACAGGAGGCGGCGAGGGCGAGAGCCAATGGCGTGCTGTGTAAGGTCGGGTAGGGGCGGGGCTTGTTCATTCATCTCTTCCTGCGGCAGGTTCGTTTGTGGTCGGCGTGCCAGTGCTCCTGCTGACATTTGATGGAGCAGTACGAGGTGTTCCAGCAGCAGTGGTACATGGCCTCCTCCTCACAGTTATAACACTGCACGCACAGAAAACAACCCAAAGTAAACAAAAACAGCTTTCCCATTAGTACCTACTCGACTCAGATCGACTGGTTTTCCTTTACAATTTAGTACCTCCTGTTGTCATAGCAACATGTTTGAGCTTCCTGCAATGTAATTAATATGCAGCACGAGCACTACGACAAAGGTGGACGTCGAGGCAAGAATCTACCTGCTGCTCAGTCTGTAGATTTTCCTCACACAGCGTTGTTTTTGTGGCCATTTCCACCGTTGCTGGGTTTCAAAGATGATGGTTTTGAGAACCAGACGCTCTCATGACTCATCGAGTGACGCTACTGACCAGTCAATCGGTGGCATGCAGTCTGATGACGTCACATTTTAGTACCTGCTCAGACAGCTTGGAACAACGGCTGAGCAGGTACGAAAAAGTACCTGGTACCAGGTACTATGACCTAATGGAAAACCCCGGTGAACCGTGCCAAGTCGATCTGAGTATGTACTGATGGAAAAGGGGCTATAATAATAATAATAATAATAATAATAATACACACATATAATACACTGGTTCCAGCTTTTTTCATGTGAGGATCTTCTTAAATCTGTGTTTTAAATCACTGGAAGTGGGATGTCTTTGGGTTGTGGAAGTCGTCTTCGACAAAAACCATCTGAAGATTGTGTTTGTGCATTTTGTTAAAATTCTTAAAATAAAAAAGTTCTTACTAATAAAAGAAGTCTACTTTATATTCAGGCACACTTTAAGCGCTCGGTTAACATGTTGATGAGGTCACAGACTCTGAACTCACCCACTGCTTCTTCTTGGTCTGGGAGATGAGCTGTTTGTGTTGAGCCACCAGCTTCTTCACCTCCTCCACCAGCTCCTCTTTGCACTTCTCCTTCACCTGCTTACATTTCCTCTCCATCTCCGCCTGAGCTCCAGTCACCGCCTTACTCACTGCCTGGCGTTTCTCCTCCTCCATCTCTGCACGGAGCTGTAGTGACACACACACACACACACGTTTGGAACTGGTGTCCTCCATCATTAGCCACAAAGCTGAGTCATGTAATACAAACACACCTTCTCCAGAGCTTCTCTGACGACCCTCTCCGTCTCCCTCTTGTTGTCAGCCTTCATCATCTCCTTCACGTCGTTGAAGACCTTGGTGTACTTCTCGTGGCACATGTTCTGACAGGCGCCATCGCTGTTGGTCTGTGTGCCGCGGTGCAGTGTGCGCGGTGACCCCCCGTTGGCCTTCTTGGTCTGTGTGGACACCGACAGCTTTTCTGGCTGCTGCGGTGCCGATGACACTGGGATCTCCTGGCTGGAGCTGACGGCCTCCATCTCCGGCTCCGGGTCCTAAGGGAAAGGAGGCGATGTCTCTTAGAAAAAGTGACTTAAGCGCAGTTTGGTGAAAACAACAACAGGATAACAGGATGCTTTAGTATCAGCTGTCACACAGATTCCTCTGCCTTGGCCTGCAGCTGGTTACAGTAGTTCTTGCTCAGCTATAAGGTCACTCTAACCAGAAAACATGAGAGGTGAGAGCTAGCAGCTCCAATCCAGGACATCAGCGGTCGAGTGCATCCACTGGATGAAGAATGTACTGGAGAAGTTCATTCTTCATCCATCCTGAGACGGTTTTAATACCAATTTATTTTCAAAGAACACAGCTGCACAAATCCAGTGTAAAACAGACAAAATCTGAAGTGTCTTAAAGTATCAGTATCAACCCCGATTTTCATTTGGATTTTCCTTTGAGGAAAAAAAACATTAATGCACTAAAAAAAAAAAAAGTATTCCTCAAAAATACTTCAAGCTATTTGAGCACAAACCCCATCTGTCTGCAAATGTTTGTTCCGGCCACCGAGGAGCCTTTGCATTCTTGATTTAGAAATTTCCACCCACTCGTCGCTGCAGATTGCTTCAAGCGCTGCGATGCTGAAGTGGTTCATGCTGGATTTTAAAGTCTGGTTTTGATCACTGCCCTGAAGAACCCACTCATCTCTTATAGTTCGCTTTCTTGAGTGACTGCACAGCATCGGCATCCACAATTTGCTGGCATTTAGTGAGATTTCATGTTTTCCCTCTACATAACCCAAATCAGAATATTTCCACCCCCATGCTTATGCTATATGCCTAGCTTACAGAATCTGGTTATAAATCAGTTTGCAACCAAAGCACACAAACTATATAACAGTTACTTACACTGACTTCCTCTTTGGGCTCAACCGTGTGAGTCCGACGGCTTTTCTTCGCCTTGGGCTCCTGGCTGCCTTTGAGCTGGGAAAATACAAAACAGACAAGGTCAATAATAAGTGAGCACCCTGGTGTTCCAGCAGGCTTTCTTAAAATATGACAGAAAAGATGGAAACAAAGGGTCAAGTACTGTAAGGATATTAAAGAAAGTGGTTTTCTAAAAATGAACTTTAAAGGCTTATAAAGGCCATTTTAAACAGTTCACAGGTCATCTACGTGCCTAAATCAGTATTCACAATTAGACTGATTTAAGGAACTCAAGATCTAATAAGCAATTTCTCATAAAACAAAACAAAAAATCTACCAAAACTAAGTCAATAAGATTTTTATAACAGTTTTTTGTAAGTGTATAATTCATGTATTAACAGATTTAAAGCAATACAGTTACTGCTCCTTAGAAAATATCTGATTCAAGTTTGTGTCCTTAATAGTTATGTCAGTATCATTTATGTTTTATCAACCTTGTAATTTAAGGATTTACATCCAAAGAAACTTGGAAAATTACAAAACGCTCAGCCAACAATGCAGCAGTTCAGCCACCAGAGGGCACTGTTTGTTTTATTTTAGTCTAACATAGCTGGGCTGGTTTTATTTTAGTGTTAAGCTGTGTTAAAATTTTTTTGCGTGTGATTTTCCCTCCTTAAACCTTTTTTTTTTTAGTGCAGCAGCTTTTGGTTTGGTAAGGTTAATATCCAACTACCTGTCGCTTCGGTGTGTTTCAGTGTTTTAGGACGAGTTTGAGGCGTGTGGTCGAGTCGTGTTTTTTTGTTTTTCATAGCTTTAAATATAAAAGGTGCTATAGAAGTGAAAACCTCAGAGGAAGTGTAAACAAGACTCAAGGTCAAGTTGTGCATGTTTAATGTTTTGCATCTTTGGCTCCTGTGTAGAAATTTATTAGCCCTTTGTGACCAGTTAGACCTGATTAAGGATGTAAACTAAGCTTCTGTTGTTACGTACTTGTTAGTTATTTTTAAAGAAAGCATGTCTTCTAATGGGAATATGCATTTATTTTACAGTAACACACTATAAGGTCACTGCTGACTTTATACTACTATTCAGAGCTCTGAGGAACTTGTAGTAGTTTTTTTTTTTTTACTACATTGTTGCAGAAACATTACATCCTCTATAAAGACTGTTTTCACTACAAGTAAAGAGCGCACACCTACACTGCACACCCAAACCTCAAACAACTTAATTCACACAAACTGGAACATTACCAGTTTTCAAATGATGAAAACTGGAAACAAAAAGGCACAAAACACACTTATTCCCCGATGTTCGACTATCCGGTCAAAAACGGTAATACTGCCCTTTTTTCATCGAGGAAAACAGAGAACCTTCCAGGCCTTCATGCCTTTATGTTAGCTGCAAAACCAACATTAAACTGGCATTTAATTTGTAAGTTTTAAGGATGACTTTGAAACAGCAACAAGATTAAAAGGGTATTTTTGAAACTACGAAACAACAAAAAATTTATTTCTGGGTGTACACCTGATACTGGGCCAGTCCAGGGTGTACTGGAGAGGTGAATGTCTTAGTATGTCACTGGAAGAGCTCAGAAGAGAGGGAGGTCTGGCCACCTCTGCTGCCACAACCACCCCAAAGAAAATGAACAGACAGGAAGCATGCAGAGGTGGAAGACGAATGGAAATCAAAATCCCATGAAGACATGCTCTCGGCCGTCTTTGGCCTCCAACATCTTATCCTGTAATGCACAAAGTGAAAAAAGGGGATTAAAAGTGTCATGGCTCCACTTACATGGCGGACCTGCTCATTGCTGGTGGAGGAGATGCTGGACTCGGCTTCGTCCGTCCGCTCCAGTCTGTCCGTCCTCACGCTGGCCTCCTCCTGCTGCTGCCGCTGACTCTGTTGGTGTGGTGGGCTGCCGTCCTCCATCTTCGTTTTCCAGAAGCGTCCCTCCCTCAGGAAGCGCTGGTACACCTCCAGCTCCTCACATGCTTTTTTCCAGCCATTGCTGCGCTTCACCTGCAGCTGCTGGACGCTCACCTTGATGTCCTGGATGTTCTCTGAGGGGATCCACGCTCTGCAGGCCAATAAAGAAGAACAACCATTAAGAGTTACAGTTTTCAAGTTCTATTCAACTTCAGTTTAGCATTGAGAAATGATTTTAAAAGTACTTTAAAGTAAGAATCTGGTGTAAAACAGTCATGTATGCGCTGCTGTCTGGGAACAAACAAACATAGAAGTCATGCTGTGCTTTGTTTTGCCATCTTCCAGTTGCACTAACCTCTGGTGTTGATGTCCAAAGAAGCGTACGTCCACCTGGTTGTCCTCTCTCTGGAGGACTTTGGCTGGCCAGTAGCCAAAACCTTTCATCTTGGCCCAAACCAAGTCATGGCTGGGGCTCTGCCAACACAACAAAAGGAAAACTTATAAGAAACAAGATGAAAAAGGCAAAAACCCAGACAGGATCAGCTCATCTACTTTTTCACATTATTAATGTTACAGAGATCGTTCTGTAAAAGTAACAGACATTCGGTACATAGTGAAGTTGCATTTCTCACCTGCCGTCAGCACAAATATTGGCATGAGCAAAGATCATTTTTCTGCTGCTAAAAGGATTAAAGTGTAAATTTGGCCTGATGAAGCCACTTTGTTTATACTCACACAGGGATAACAGAACCAGTTGTCAGGCCGGGCGTTCGACAGGTAGAAACAGTTCTTGCATAGCAACAACTCATTCAACTGGAAGACAGAGAGAGTGGGAGGAAAGAGACAAAGGAGTGCTCATTGTCCCAAAAAACATGTCTCAACTTCTCAGTAATTAAAATTAATCAAAGGAACTCGAAACTCGAGTGTAAGAGAAAAAGATAAAACGACGATACCTCATGACATGTGTCACTGAAGAGCAACCGTGCAATCTCTGCCTGGTCGCTGTGAACTGCAACATAAAAAAATAAGACAAACTTTACATTAAAATAATCCATAATGCTTTATTAATGTCACATCAATAACAGCAAAACCTCTCAGTCTGGTTAAATCAAGGTTAACAGAGGAAAAATCCCAGACGTCAAATAAAATATCAGCACATGAAACACTTTGGGTAGTGACAGTAAACAATGTTTTTTGGTGTGAACTTCAGATTTGATACTCCGTTTGGTTTTGGGGATCACTGAATTCAAATCCAGCAGGCGCTGCTGTTAAACGACATTTTAATGAATATCCAAGGAAGAATTCTGAGGTCTAATGTTCTGCAAGTCATTTTGTTGTTATGGTTCTTTTTTTGTTTTTTAGCCTAATGAGTTCAGCTCGTGGTGAAGATTCTCTAAAGCTTCTTAAATGTAGTTAAAAACAAGCATTCGTTTCCTTTTTTAAAATTTCAGAGTCAGGCTTTCAGATTATCAGAGAACAAAATTTTGGTGAGCTGTAAAAGCTCGACACGTGTTACCGGTGTGTTAATTAGGCAGCCAAAGCAAGTAAAACTCTATAAGCTATAAACCACGCCACAGTCACATGATTCCAGTGCCGCCACCAGCAAATCCTGTGCTCGGTGTGAGGACATCAAATGCCTCCAACAACTTACGTAGTCTCAGTTTGATACTTGTTGACGCGCGCCTTCTCTGAGAGTCATAAAAGCTTCAAAATTCAGGTTTTTTAAACAAGGTGAAATTGTCTAAAGCTAGAATTAACCACAGATCTTATTTAAGGCATCAAACAAAAAAAAAACACATTTAAGAAAAATTCCTTTGAGGTGAGAGAGGCAGATGTGCAAAAATGCAAACTCATTTCTGGGTTTCAGGACTCTGTGTCATGGTTTAACTTTCCTAAAGGGACTTAAATGTCCAGGCGTATCCCGCCTTTCATCCCATGACAGCTGGGACAGGCTCCAGCATTCCTACAACTCTGATATGGGTAAGTGGAAGAACACGGATGGATGGACACACTTAAAATTTCTCAAATTGTACAAAAATGATTCCATGCATCCAATTTATTGATTTGATTATATTAAAAAAAAAAGACTAATATTGAATTTAATATTTGTTTTGTTAGAGTAGAAATTTTGTCAGGTTGACTTTTTTTCATTTTTTTTATACAACATTCAACATTCGGGAACTTTTTTGCTTTTTGTGAAAAGAAAACAGGATTTACTTTGTACTTCTCAATCCAAGGTCGGTGTCCAACATAACTAACATTTGGCGACACATTCAACCCACCTCCATACAGTATGGCAGTGTTGTGAACAATCAGCTGAGCGTCTGCTTTGAACTCTTCAAAACTCTTGTACTTTCCTTCAGACAGATTCTGAAAGAGTCAAAAATATTGAAAAGTTAGTGAGAGAGAGGGAAGGAGGACAACGAGTCTATTCACATGCTGAGTGTGTGTTAGGTGACCGATACGCAGGAGGTTACCACACACACACACACACACACACACACACACCTGGGCATATAGCCAACATGTTTGGCAGAAGTTGGATGCGAGGCACCCCTTACCACAAAAGTCTTGCCTGACCAAACACGCACACAGGCAGTAAAACTAATGCTGATAGAAAAAGACCCAAAAACGTGGCCTACAATAAAATAACTTGATGAACCACCTGATTTATTTGACCTACTAGTTAAAAGAATCAAATTTAAAACATTCTGCAACGTCACAGGAAACATTGTAAACTCAAATATGGGACTCTGTGACCTAAACACAGAAGAACGAATGATTCCCACAGTAGGCCAATTACAATGATGACTCTTATGTCGTCATTTGAGCTGACGGACCTCACATCGCCTCGTTCTTTAGCGTAGAGGTCAGTGAAAACTTAATGAGAAACACTTGTTTAAACACACGAGACGACGTTACTGCTGTATTAACAGTTACCAGCCTGTGGTCCAGCAAGAGCTGATGATGTAGCTGCTGACACCAAAGAGTCCACTTTTCAATTTGCACAGGTTTTCTCCAATATCTTGCAAGTTGCCTCAAAATTGTTATTTGCAAACCATTCCCAGTACTTAAGAGTCAAGACAAATTTATTTGCATAGCCCCATTCAGACACAAGACAATTCAGAGTGCTTAAACTAACAATTCCACATCTTGATAATTTTTCTTGTCTTATGTGTTTGCATCACTGGACTGTACACAATACTATGTAAGACTTGACTGATCCATCAGAAAGATCAGAATTTAAGACCTCTTCCAAGTAATATTAAAACTGATATCCTCACATTTGTAGAGTCAAATTTAACCAAACCAGATCTGTGTTCTTACACATGTACAAGCTGTCATTGTATTTCTTGAAATCGATGGGAAACGTGTTTCTTTTAACCTTTAAGGTTTCATGCTTGTCGTGCCTGACCAGAGTCAAATTCTATGGTGAGGAATTTGATCTTCCCCAACTAAACCGTGGTACCTATGTGAATCCAAAGTCTTTTTAGCACTGATGAGTTGCCATGCTCAAGTACCAGAGTTTTGAAAGTAGAGCAGAGCAATATACTGAGAATACATTCCAGTGCACATACTTGGTTCCACCTCAGCGTCTGAGAATAGCTTGACAAGGGTGTTAGTCCCATCACAAGCTGATTAGGTAATCAATAGTCATCCCAGAGTGCTCACTGGAGCGTTCGTTTTTCAGCTGAGAAATTGCAGTTTCATACCACGATGCCAGAACCAACTTGGGAGTGGATGAATTCAAAGTTCTGGACCCTGGAAAGTTTTTAGACTAAACCCAAGTTAAAAAAGGGCTTCAACATAATTCATAGAGATTGCCTCCAGGTCTGTTGAAAAAAAATAATGTAGAAAAGAAAAATCAGCTATTAAAGTAAGCTTTTAAACTAACCGATGTCCAAATCCAGCTCACAGAAACATGCCTGACAACTCAGATTTTAAGAGAACCCAGTAAATGATTCTGAAAACGGCCTTGAAATTGCAATCTCTGCACAGGTCAAAAATCCAAGAGGAGCCATTATAGCAAAAACGGCTGTGAAAATAACACAAATATACTTAATCAGATAAATGTAAGCAGAGCTGTGATGATGCTGAGATCGACTGTTACCTCTTGAATGTTGGAGACGTCCAGTGCAGTGTGGATCAGTCGTCTGTACATGGGATGTTTAGTGTCTTTGCCTTTTTTGTTCAGGTCCACTGCCTGCAACGTAAACGAGGCATAACGATATAATGCGCTCTGACATAGAAAAGCAGGGGTGTGTTAGAGGAAGGTGATGGAGTAATGAAGGAGGGGAAGCCCGGGAGGTCTACATTGATAGAGGCAGCATGCAGGGTAAATGATGAGATTTAATATGCCTTTAAGAGGGAGAGATGGGATCAAGGGAGACGGGGGAAGGACAGTGAGAGTGGGGAAGATAACAAAGGAGAGAGGAGATGGAGGGACTGAGCGGACGAGTGTGGGCATGGAGATGTAATGGGAGAAAAGACAAGAGGAAGGGTTGTATAATGAGGCTGTTTTATTTTTACTATTAACTATCACACTCATTCAGCTCCATATTTTTATTCTTGGACTCTACTTGAAAATAATCGATATTTATCATTAGTCTTTCTGCAGCTCCTCGGTTGAAATTCTCTTCTATCCACCTTTTAAACCAACTAATCGGCTGCTTCTTACAAGTAGACTGTTTAAACGTCGGGTGGGCGGGGCTTCTGATGTCACAGGCAGAGCTGCGTGCCTGAGATGAAACGAAGCATTCAGAGCAGCCCGAAGCCCGACTTTTTGGCTCACAGGAATTTCTCGTACATATGCTGGTCTTATTATTTAGAAACATCGGCATGAGCATCCACCGCTGCATGTGTGTAACTATGGTAACGAAAAAGGAGGGAAAAGATTTGCAACATGCAAATCTTGGAAGCTGAATTTCCATAGGGAGGTTTGATGGGCTGTTTGATAACAACAATAACAACGATGGGTAAAAGTACATGCTGTTCTCACCCTCTCCTTCATACGCTGGACAATGAAGCGCAGGTATTTACACATCTCCTGTTTGTTTAAGTTCTTCTTTTTACTTCCCTGATGATGTGTAGAAAGAAAAGAAAAAAGACATTACATCATAGCAGGAAGTGTTCTGACATTGTAATACAAATACATTTCAATATTAAGTCATTATGGCCCCTGGCAGCTGTTAGAAAGGCAATATCCTGAAATATTACAAGATAAAAATCCTTTTAGAGAAGTGCAGAGAGGAACAGAAAGTGACAGTGTGGGACAGAAATGGATCTATATGTGAAACTGACAAAAACAAAAGAAAAAAGGTCAGACTCTAGCATCATCTGTTTGTATTCTTAATCATGAAACAGCCCAGAATCTATTCATTTTCTCAGAAACATGCTTATACTCTTCGAGCACCCACCCTGCAGACGACGCACTGCCAGGGAGATCCCCCATCTCTGGGCTTGCACTCGTCCGACAGGCACTTGAGATGATAGACCCGGAAGCAGTTGTCACATGTGAGGACATCGCCTGGTAGGTGACACTCGAAGCAGTACCAGTCGTGGCTCTCCGTCTCCCAGTCCTGCAGGGAAGACACAGCAAAGCACAAGTTTGGGTGACCCCCCCCCTCCAACCCGCCAACCACAGCAGGGGAGGAAATGATTTTTTTTCTATCCTCCATCCTTGATTAAAGCTAGCTCACTAGGCTGTCAAGCAACAGAGCAGAGAGACCAGTTAATTCCTGAAGGTGTCAGGATTTGCCCCACTGAGAAGCATCAACCTGTTTACTCAGCACTGGGGAGTAAGGACCGTCTAAACACTTTACTATATTGGTGTCCTCGTAATCAAGGTTTCTATATGGATCCCGTTTGTCCTTTTTCTGATAGGATGTCTGCGATGTGACTCGCCTTTGATTTTATTTTTAATTTTCTAAAGTTATTGCTGGAGGACACTAGGGGAGACAGGTTAGATCAAATCCTTAAGAACAAAAACTGACTGATAACCTGCTTTTTGCACTAATGTTTAGACATGTCTAGAAAATATATGTAAATAGATTCTAGCACATGTGACTGAATAGCTGGTGGTATGATTGTTATATTAGGAACACTCGCTTCCCGAGTGCATTGCAGCAGAAACTTTAAAATACATAATTTCATTGAAATTCTGCAGGAATCCTCTATAAATGCAAATTCACCAAACTTCCTCACATAGCATGAAAAAGAAGAAGAAAAAAAAAACGTTTTGAACTTCTCATCCTGAATCTGATTATGGAGACACACACTGTGCATCAGCAGTGAAGTCATTTAGGCCAAAAAAAAAAAGCTAAATTGGACAAACAACACTGTCCTTGTGATAGCTGAGTAAAAAGGTCAATGATTCAAAGTGTGAATCAGCAAGATCATCTGGGTGGAAAACTAAACGAGGGAAATATCTTTCCTCCCAGAAAATATGTTAAGCTGCTTTTCAGAAAGAGCCCTTCAAGCCTTTTTTCCTCTTTTGTGGATATACTTGGCAACAAGAATGAAAAAGAAAGAAAAAGTGGTTGTGCTGAGTTCCTACAAGGCGTGAATATGATGAATGGTATGAGTAATGAACACTACTACAGGAGGGGATCGATTCAATTGTTCCTAGATAAATGCAAAGAGGGAAGCGGCACAGGGAAGCACCAAGGCAAAAATGCAGTTCATCTATGAATCAATGCAGCCTTTGAACAACTACAAAGAGGCTTCACAAACGCTAATATCCAAGTGGTGAAGGTTTATTTGCCATACAGAAATTGTAAATTAATCATTTTTGTTGCGCTTTCCTTTTCAAAACTTTTGTTTTAATCACTCCGTTTGTGGTTTGCTAAATTTTAATGAATGCCTGCTACTTCTCTCGGCAATTACTGGCTAGCCTTGGGGCCGGGCATCAATCCTCATTAGTTGGTTACAGACCACAAACGTGTTTAAATTTCTGTAATGCTCTGTAATCTTGTTTTCTTATGCAAATATGAAGCATTTAACCTTTAATTACATTTCTCTGCGAGGGACTTCCAAGTAGAATTGCGCAATACAGCTATTGGCATATATTTCAAGCATATTATTGTACAAATTTCAGCCAATACCCAGCCGATGCTCCTCTATTCCCTGCTAAAAATAACACATAGTTAAGTCTGGCAATTTGTGACCAGTGACACAGTTTGCACAAAGACGGTGCAACAGATTTGAAATGAAATGATCAAGACTGCAGATTCTCAGCTTTAGCTCAGAAGTCTGAAAATAAAAAAAAAATACTGCGTTAACCACTGAGGGGGATTTTATTTTTATATGATAACTTGAGACAGTTATTTTTGTCAAGTAAGAAGCCCCTGCCACATCACCAAAAATGAGTTTCCTCCTGCTGTTATTTAACTATAATTAGAAGTTGTGTTCATAGAGAGCAGCCTGTGAATGGATGGTGTGCAGGAGCATTCCACAGCGTATCCATAGCATTCTTTCATCCTAATACAAACAGCATCTGTTTGTATTAGGATGAAAGCCTTTTTTCATCCTAATACAATAGTATTAGGATGAATACTATTTCATCCGTTCAAAGCCAACCACATGGTTGGGGTTTTTTTGTGGTCCGTTTCATTCAGAAGGTCAACTGAGTTGCACTGAAACTGGAAGTATAAAGCACCAGAAATTCACGCACTTATCAGCCTGTCAAGAGTCCAACTCCTCCCACTCAAAGTCTGGGCCGACACAGTAGGGGGGAGCAGGAGTCGTGACTGAGTGCAGCTCAAAAACAAAAAAAACAAAACAAACAAACAAAAAAAAACCCCAGCACTTCTATTTCTCTTGATTTCGTCTCCATGTGCTGCTGTAGTTTCTGTTTTGAGGTGGGGGAAGCACACTGGTTTCAGCTAATAACTGCAGTAATGACAAAGTAGAGAGCTTCTGATGAGGTCTGTTTTCCTTCTGCTTGCGCAACACTGTGGCTTTGATAAGAGAAGAAAATCTTTTTAAGAATAATTTTTCCTAAATAATCCTGATGTCTTTAAACGAAAGACGGTAACAAGAATCGAAAGTGCAGAACTGTAACTTGCTGCTTCATATGGGGACGAAACAAGCCACAAAAAAACCCACAAGAGAAGGCTTTTCTTATTTCGCTCTTTTTTTTAATTTTATTTAAAGCATCTCTGTCGGACCTGGAAATGTATCTCACTGCATTATCTCAAAGGATATCCCAATCCCTAAAACTCATCTGTAGGAGAGAGGGAAGTAAAAAGACAGAAGGCCCGCTGAAGGACTAACAACTGAGGGTGAACAGCTCAGTCCTTGCACAAGTCTTTTTACTGGTGAAGTTTAAAACAAATATATTACTGTTAGAAGAAGACTTTATGAATAAGTTGTTCTAGTTATTAGCGGTGATTATTATTAGCCATTATTATGATAAACTGCTGCTAGTAAATACCGTTGTCCATCTGTAACTGTAAATAAGAATGTATATCAACTACTCACATTTTCTCTTAATTAAATTAAGTTATCACAATGACCATTATTCACATCTGAGAAAGAACATAATATACTGTTATGCTCTGAAAAACAAACAAACAAAGGAGCCTTAATGCTGTTATGCCATACATCATTTTGAACTGATGTTTGAAATAAGGCTCCAAATCGAGATGATGTCATTTTATTTGATCTGTATTGCCTTGAACCCCCCCCCCCGTACTGTCCCTTCCTATTCTGTTTCTATTTCTGGTGGGAGGGAAGGAGAAAAATAAATGAGGAACTGAGGATGTATAAACTCAAATGAGACGAGACAAAAGACGAAGTCAGAAAGTGATCCTCAAAGACTTTATTAGTTCCTCCAGCTTCTCAAAATTAAATAGCTGTTTTCATTATTTTATTCATAAAAAAAAAATCTACATGAACAAATCTGATGGTGTGTTTAACAGGCCTGAAAATAAATTAAATCATTAACCTAAAAATTCTTTAAGGAAAAAAAAGAAAAAAAGAAAAAAAAGGGAAGAATGTAAAAAAAAAAAAAAAACCCGAGAAAAATAACAATGAAAAAAAAAAAATCACAATTTTTAATTAACCCCTTGAATTAAAGCTGAGAGTCCGCCGTCTATCACATCTTGGTTGCTTCACTTTAAAACCACAGTCGTAATGCACAGAGGCAAACTTACAAAAACTGTGTCCTCGTCTTCAAATTCACACCGCGCAGTTACATTGCCATTTCAGACACATACAGTATCTCACCGCATGTAGGAGTGATCGTGGTCAGACCACATACTTTCTTCCAAAGTTTATCTGGGAACAAAATAAGCTCACATGAAGCACAACCTCAAAGATTCCCAGCTGAACAGAACTGAAGGAGGGTTCAAAATTTAAGTCCACGTAGATGTAAACACACTCTAAAAATCCATGCACCGATTTGTCAAAAGGACTTGTAAAGCGTAATAGTCTCTTCACCCACACAAACACTTGAAAAACAGAGAGATGGTGCTCGTGTTCTGCTGAGTGTCAAGAGCCACTTCACTATTGTTGGATTGTCTGATCAAAGACAAGTGGCTGACTTCAAAAAGCCAGAGCTCTGTGAGCCAAGGACACGCTGTCTGTGGTTTCAGCAAAGTGACTTTTAACAGAAGTGCGGATAGATTTGGGCCCAAGCACAATAGATATTATTACAATAACAACGTTTGAATACTGACTCGGCAACACCAATACGAAGATCGAGATACGACTATAAAACTGTGCTTAACCAAAGTTCAAAATCCAAAGGAAAAAAGCTTTTTATGAGTTCAAATCACAGACTTCTCTTAACCGTGAAACGCTTCTTTGCTTTTGGAGGGAGAAATGTACCCTGACTATAAGCTGCCAAGGCGACGGCTTTGAGAGTGATAGAGGAAGAACCAAGGCAGTGAGAGTTGGCTGCCTTTAGCTTTACTCTGGTTAACAGCTCTGTATCGTCAGTGTCAAGCTGGGACACTCCAGAGAGCCGGGCAAGGTCGAGCAGCAGGGCTAGCATGCCTTCTTGTGACCTACAAAAAACAACTCCAGGATTCATCTCCACTGTAAGGCTTTTTAAGTAGCAAACTGCTTTAATCACAGCCTACAAACACACATCAGTCCAGCACTATCAGTAGGCATTTTTGTTTGCCATTGAGCAGCGCCACCATTACAGCAATGGCAAGTTGTACCTATGGTTTCTACTGCTGCCCAATGATTGTTAACTACCTGTGCAGCTGTCACTAAGTTGGGTAGAAACCCCTGATAAAGGTTTGTACTGCTGATGGGTTTTTTGGTTGCCCAAGTTAAAGCAACTCACACAATAATGAGCTAACTGAGATAATTTGTCTCCATTTCAGCGCCTCAGAGCATCAAAGCCTGGTAACTCTGGCTAGCTAAGCAGTGGCTTAAGTTACATATGTTACCACGTTAAGCTAGCCAGCGCCATACCAGTCAAGCTCAATAAATTTTTTTTAAAAATCTGTTAACGAAAAACGTCTGTGTTGTTAAAATGAACAGTCTTTTCTGTTAGCATTTCTGATTTTGCACTTCCTGCAAACACTCCAGCTCTCTGCAGGCCCAAGTAAAATGTTTATTCTCAGAGAGAAGCACTTAGTTGGAAAAATGGAAAACTAAAACTATCGGAGCAGTTTGGAACTGCGCTGCTTTACTTGGATTTAAATTACAAACACTGTGTGAATGCGTTTTAAATCTTGCTAGGGAGACAACATTGCAATAATGGCGACTTGCTCACTTTGCTCACTATTAGCCATGGATTTATTTAGAAATAACTTTGACACACAAAAAATAAAGATATCAATCCAAATGTAAATCAGTAATAGTAGTGTAATAGTTTAATAGATGAATTAAGCTAAGTAATTAAAATCTCATAAATCAACATATTTAATAGCACTGACATCAAAATATTAAATCTAATCCTTATTATTATTATTATCCTTATCATTTATTCTATTGTTCACTTCAAGTTGTTTGTTAAAATCTTTGATGGTAAAAAATTGTTGTTGTTGTTTTGTTTTGTTTTTTTTAAATCTAAGGCTTTAAGCCCCTAATCTTGACACATCAATAAACAGCCTCTCCTTTGGTGTCAAGTGTTTCATTTCCTGTGTGTATTAATTGTATGTGAGGATGGCCCACCCTTAAGCACCATGGGAAACCCTGAACTCAGTGATGTTAGTTACAGTGTTTATGCACAGTAAAGAAACTCATCAAAGAGCATATCCACTCAGAGGCCTGTAGAGCTTTCAATAAAGTTTCAAAAACAAAGGAAAATTGCTTGGGAGGATCTAAAGAATGAAAACAGTGTTTGTGCAACAAAACTCACTGAACAATGTCAAAATAATGGGTTAGTAGCTGCAATGAAATAATGTGCATGTAGACTCTCTTTTACAGTGTGTAACTACTGTCAAAGTGCATCAATACATCACATCATGTTCATTACCATGCACCAAATGAGCAGATTTAAGTCAGTTTAATAACCAAACTTTCAATAATCAATAAGCATTTAGGGGACGTTTTACAAAATTCCCCCTAGAAGATAAGGTGAACCTGGATTTAATCCAGCCTGGCTTGAGGCAATGCTATTAAAACTTTTCTGTTCGTTTGTTTTTTAAAGAACATGGTTGTGCTGTTTTCGAAAGTTATGGCTGTTGTGCAAATGCCATGGTTATCTGTTAGAGGACCAAATAATCTTGAGGTCAACCAAAGGACACAGCTCACACCAGCTGGACTGAATCCAAGCACCTGCAGAGGGAGAGCTGGCCTCCATCTAGGCACTGCTTCAGAATGCTGCTCACATTCAAACTCTGGTCTGTCCGCTGAGTGATTACTAACCTGAAAGAACCAGTCGGCCATGTTATTAGCAGCAGGCACGGAGGAAACTAAAGAGCACAACCACACAAACCATAATCACCCAGCTCCCCTCCCACCCCCTGCCTCCACTGTTTCATCAATTGAAAATGAAGGAAAAATAAAAAATAAAATAAGCATGCCAGACAGAAGTTAAGACCACAGCAGAGCACACTGTTCTTAGAACTACCAAGACCAAAAATACTACAAACTCACAAATGCTTGCTACCAACCTGCGGCTATGCTACCATTGCTTGTCATCTCACATGAGAATCTGATTGAGTTAAGCAAACACCAATTGCTTTTCAAGCCATAACTTGATATTTGACTGTTTGGCTGGTTTTTTTGTTTTGTTTTTTTAAACACCAGGAGACTTTGTGTTATGTAAATCAAGCAACAGCACACCTGTAGATAAGTAGCGAGCACATATTTCATAAAGATCACTGATCACTTCCGCAAGAAATTTGGCCACGTAGACACAGCGCTGCAATGGACTTTCATGAAGCTTTTCACAGCATAACTGACTGACAGCATGTAATGTCTGGCAGTGTGATTACTGCTGAACTCTAGGCCAGCAAGCAGAGTGATTTTTAAATGGAAACCGGATACAGAAATTCATTTACGGAGCAGCAAGTGGACTCAGTCAAAAGCATTGCACAAAGACTGGATTTCTTGCTTTCAATCTCATTTTATACAGCTTCTAACTTTTGCACCAACCAGAGCATACTGTATGCTGTTTAGCTTTTCTGCAGCCTGCTTAAAAAGATTCACTCAAATCCCTGACTGCACTGCATGTGGCAGAACTGATTTCTCACAGAATGATGTTAGTTGAGAGGAGGGGAAAATGAGGGGAGCAAATGGAGAACAAACCCTGGATTTGAAAATAACAATGCAGCCCTTACCTTGCTTCCCTCGGCTTTCGGATCCTGTGATTGCAAGTGATTCAGAGAGTAGTGTTTAAAAGTCCTTCTGCTAAAATAACCTGGGCTCCACTGGAGCCCCAGTGTCATGTCCCTTAGAGTTCCATGCCTTTCTCCAATCACAAAAGTATTCTGTGATGACCCACAACATATAAAGAGCCAAATCTAGAAAGCTTTCTATGGTTTCCATGACTCTTCTCTGGTCTGCAATCATAACAAAATAACCTGTGATGGAAATACCTTTTCTGTGAAATCTACCTTAAGTCAGTGTGAACTGTTACATGAGCATGTGAAACTCACAAACGGTCGTTTTAGAAAAAGCAGTTTCCTGTTATATAAAATCAGATCACAGATTTGCGTTTTTCCTGCAGTATGTTTCACTCTAGCTCACTCATGACTGATGATGCTAATGTTGTTTAATAGGTAAAGTGTGATATTGATACAGCCACTTTTAGTACCCTAAAGAAAAACAAAAAACAGTAGGATTAAGACAGCCACAAAATACTTTTTTCCACTTGCACTTGCAAAGTAATACACACCACAGCCTTTTGAAATACAGATGGAAAAATATGCAAAGGTTCTCCCCAAGCAGTGATAAATAGAAATAATGCACTCTGCACAGATACTGTGACAGACAGACAGACAGACTGTAAGAATCAGTACACCGCAAATACTTCCTCACTACTAACTGGGGAAATAAAACAAGTATTGTGAATTTCAAAAGAAGAATATCAATAAAACTGCACAGCAGATGGCTTCCTTCTCAACGCAAACGACAGCAGAAGCTGATGAAAAGTATTTTCTGCGCATGCACACTGAGCAATAATTATTGAAGCCTTGTATTAGTCTGAAATACCACTCCTTCCTACCCACCTACCTCTGCTGTCTGGCACGTATTACTTAAGAGAGTGCCTGTATATCATCCGTGAACATAGTAAAACATGTACTGTTTGCATGCTGTGACTTCATTAATAAAAACCAGCAACTATTTTCAATATAGACAATGGTTTTAATATGTTTTATAGAATTAGAGATTTTTTTTTCCTAGCTAAAACACATGCCTAAAAGTTATCAGTAAGGCAACAATACATTCTGCCAACTCTTACTGCTCTTGCTGATAAAAAAAGCACACGCTATCAGACAAGTCAGATCAACATTCAACTGTGCAGAAAACTCTGGTACAGACCCAACTACTACTTTCTATTTGTGGCCATTAACACAAAACTCAGACATTAAATTCACAACTGCTTGTGAACTTGATAAATTGTAGTGGACTTACCATCTCATCCCCAGGCAGCCAGTATCCCTCTTGCTCGATGCCGGCCTTGGAGCCCTTGCAGCCAACAGTCAGGGTCTCCACCACCAGGCCGTCCTTCACGGCCAGGCTCAGCTGTCTGGCGGTTTCCTTCGGATGCATGCCAAACACACGGCTCAGGTACCTGCGTAGTTGGAAGTGGAGATGTAATTGAGAAAAATCCGAGGCAGCTGTGCTAATGACAGCCATTTTTCCATGCTGGCTAAAGATGAACATTTAAAATCTGAGGGAGGCGGAAAACACAGCAGAAACATACTTGGATTAGTACAGCTGGGTCAGACAAAGATCAACACCTTTCTCATCCTTTAAACACTCTAATACGTGTACACGTCGATATCGGTCGGAGAACCTGCATTTTTCCACCACGTTAAAATTAGCCGTCTCACTGTTTTGTAATTTTCCATCAACAAAACCCCAGAGCTACATAAATTAATTTACAATCTTCAGAAAACAGATTAGGGATACATGTGGTATTTAAAATTACAAGCAGGAGGAGGACTTTTTCATCAATTTCCCCTCTCACAAGCTTACATTTACAAAGCAGATTCCTGCAGCTGCTTGCTGATTGGTAGGACAATTCTCCGAGCAAGGTCATGCATCGTCTACTGGGGCAGTCAGCCAGACAGACAGACCACAGGATTTCCTCCAGAAAAGTTGTTAGGTTGGCATAGGCCCAGGGGTGGGGGTAGTTGGTGAATACAAGTCAGAGAGTTTTACCAAAGGGATCTGAAATCAATGTATGAGAGTACCCTGACCAGGATAGCGGAAGCTCTACTGAATACATGACATTTCTATTTATATCTTTCCCTCTCTAGACTATCATCTTCCAAACCACAGCACTTAAAAATAAACAACTTTTTTCCTGTTGAGTTTCCCGAGTATTTTACCACTTAAATCTGTTCTACTCTAAACAATGCATAAGTGCAATCACTCCCAATTTTTACGAGAGTACAATATGAAAAGTAAAAGCTTAATTTATTTAACTCCTTTAATCACTTTTAATTTCAGTCATTTTGTCAAATAAAATGTTGGATAAGTAAAAAAAAAAAAAAAAAAAAAAAAAAAAAAAAAAAAGATTTTATAAAAAAAAAAAAAAAAAAAACAAA
>VVHJ01022149.1:1909-12594 GCA_015107715.1 Tylochromis polylepis
TTCTATATTTTTTATCTCATTAAAAAAAAAAATATATATATATATATATATATATATATATATATATATATATATATATATATATATATATATATATATATATATATATATATAGGAGCACTGATAGGCATGTAATGTTCTGTTCAGGCCCCTGTCTCCATCATCTACTGATTTGTAAAGATATTTCCATTACAGTCGTCCCCTCTACTAAGTGTTGCTCTTTTTTTCCTCTCTGCTATGCATTTCTCATCTGGTTTCCCTCTCTCAGGAGTGCTGGAGTAAAACTGTTCATTCTCCTGCAGCCCTTCAGGGGATAAACATATTGTTTGGCATATATCTGTGACAGCAGCATAAATTAGTGACACGGATTATTGTGCACTGCTGTGAGCCCAATTTGCATTTGAGATATTTCTCCACATATAGCTTTGCTCTGGGGCTTTGTTGTGCAGCACATTTTTAGAATAACTAATGACAGACCATTGACAGATGTTGTACTGTGTTGCAGGTGGCCAAAGCAGTTTCGCACTCCCTTAATAATTGTGTGAATTGCCTGCCAGGCCAGAAGGATGTTGACATGGCCCTCAGGAGCATAGGCGAGGCCAGCAAGAAGCTACTAGTGGACTTTGTGAGTGTTGATTAAGCTTTTTCTTAGGGATTTCTTGCCTTTTATGTTTGCATAATGACATGAGAGTATTTATATATCGACCCTTTATCCCCAAACAGAATATTTCCTTTTGCCTGCAGTTTTAATATTCCAAAGTGTGGCCTAATGTGCGTGTCTTGTCTTTGAAGCTCCCTCCCTGCAGTAAGACATTCCAAGAGGCCCAGTCTGATCTGAACCACACAGCAGCTGAACTCAACCACTCCGCAGGCGAGGTCGTCCACTCCTCTCGTGGAAGAAGCAGCCAGCTGGCTGCAGCCTCAGGGAAGTTTAGCCAAGACTTTGATGAGTTCCTGGATGCTGGCATTGAGATGGCAGGACACACCCAGGTAGGTTTCATGACCATACAAAGACTTCACGCTCCAATGACACAGTTTAATAGTGATCCAGTGCCAGCAGTTCATTTAAAGCTTTTATCAGGTAAACTCAAAAGCTTCAAATGCAGAGTGCATCTTTGCATTACTTTACTAACAAAGAGCTATCTCATTCAGTTAGTCGCGCTAATGCTTCCAAAGAGCGCTAAAGTATTCAGATGCTTCGTGTGATGTTCTTGTTCTGAATATTTTGCTCATTCATTCAAAATTCTAAATATCAGACACTGAAGAGGATGTACACTAGTACACATGGGAAATTTTATCTCATATGTCCTGAAGATACTCCCACAGCTTGGACTGGTTTGTAGGACCTGCCTAAGTAGAATACTATTAAACTGATCGCTCACCACCCAGTGATTGTGCTGGACACTCCGTTGTAGACAGAATAAAGGCGAACTACATATCTTGCATAATTGGGAGTTGTATGTTGGAGTTGCTTTTCATCCTTTTATAGGAGGAAATTAGCTCCAATGAAGTGGTGTCCACAGCATATGAAAAATAGATGGACAGCCTTTCTTGTTCAAGATTGATTTTAACCTGTACTAATCTCTTACTTAACAACAGTTATCACATTTCTTCAACATGTTTGCATTCTTTTGGAGCACCTCAGATGTACATTTTATTTGTCCACAACACTTTTTTTTCAGCTTTTCCTCTGATAATGTTTGTGTTCTTCTGCCCATCTTAAAGTTTCATTTTAGTGGATAGTCTCAGATATGGCTTTTTCTTTGTAACCATGCCTACAAGGCCAGCATCTTGGAATCACCTTTTCACTTTTGGTGCTGAAATAGATTTTTGTGGGTACCGTTTAATGAAGCTGCCAGTTGAGGACCCATGAGGTGTCGGTTTCAAAGTCCAGAGACTCTGATTAACTTGTCCCCTTGTTCTTTTCTACACCGGAGGCTCCTGCTTCTCTTTTATTCTGGTTAGAGCCAGTTTGTGCTGTTCTGTGAAAGGAGTGGTGCACACCGCTGTTGGAAATCTTTCCCACATGAAATAGCCTTAATGTCTTGAACAAGAATACTCTGATGAGTTTCAGGAGAAAATTCTATTTTGGGGGGATTTATGACACTAAAGTCAAACCCACAAAGGCTCATATAACTAGATGCATTACTTCTTTAATCAGTACAGCAGTTTATAGCTGTGACAACAGAAATTAGCGTTAGGCTTTTTGATATAATAAACTCGCATTAGGGAACACAATAATATTGCATAAAAATCATTCATCAATAATTGTCACTTATACACACAATATCAATTTCACTAAAAAAAAAACATTACATAAATTTCTAAGTGACAATCAAAGACTCAAAAATGCCTATTGAGTGACAAAAAAGTGGATAGTCATTACTGTGAAAGTAGAACACTGTTACCAATACTGCAAATACTTTAAATAATTGCAACACAGTATTTAATACAGATTAGAATCCATCAAAAAACAAAATTCACCTGAATTTTTCTTATTCCTTGCATATGCAGAGTAAGGACGACCAGATCCAAGTCATCGGTAATCTGAAGAACATCTCCATGGCATCCAGTAAGCTGCTACTGGCTGCCAAGTCTCTGTCTGTGGATCCAGGTGCAGCCAATGCTAAGAATCTCCTAGCTGTGGCAGCAAGGTAGTACCTGAAATGTGTCAGATTTTCTGAATGCTATGTTGTATTTGCCAGTAAGGTGAACACCTCAGTAGTATAGATCATGTGAATCCTGGCTCAAGATCTGAAGCAAGTAATGATAGTTATAGAAAACAGTTTCTTACTACATCTGTATGCTGCTCCTACAGTGTGTCTGTTCGGCATTGCTAGGGGGAGTACGTATCCTCCCCTTAGTGGAGAGAAGCCAAGCAGCTGGTCCCGCAGGGCTTTAGGCCTGACTGACTTCTCTCTGTCTAATTAGGAAGATGGAAGCCTTGGCTTGAGCCTGTCTGTGCTCAGCAAGGCTGAACACAAACTCGAGACAATCTCGGCACTCCTGTGAGCTGTGTTATTCAATCGCAGTGAGAAGCCGGCAGTGCCATGCTTGAATAGGGGGGCTAAAAGCATGTGTGAGTGAAGCCAGCCTGTGCGTGCATACAGAGGACACATGTGAGAGCTAAAGAGGCTGTGTGGCTGCCTGTGTGTTTCAGGGCGGTGACAGAGAGCATTAACCAGCTGATAACGCTCTGTACGCAGCAAGCAGCAGGACAAAAAGAGTGTGACAACGCCTTGAGGGAGTTGGAGGTAGCTTTCCTCACATACAGGATACCACACAGAGGCTTTCTGTTTTCTGTGCATGCTTGTATTTCATGTTTTTTAATTAAAGTTTTTGGGTTTTGTATTTTTTTTTTCTCATGGTTTCTCACTATTTTCCATTAGATTCCTCCTATATAGCCATGTTTTATAGCTGGATAATACATTCAGAGCAATAGTACAGTATCTGCATTAGCAACACTAATATAACAGGAGCATTTTTACATTCTGAAGTCTACTGATGATTATACTATACATAGTTTTAAATGACATTAATATTGTTCATTTAAGGCCTTGATTATGATGATTTATCTCTGCACAGATCGATTTATAATTATAATGTTAGCCTCAGGTGTGAATTAAGTAGCTGATAAATTTCCAAGGATCTCAACGTAATATTGTAGTTTAAGTTGTTATATCTCCGTCTGTATTCAGGCTGTCAGAGGTCTGCTGGATAACCCCAGTGAGCCCGTCAACGAACTCTCCTACTTTGATTGCATCGAGAGCGTCATGGAGAACTCAAAAGTAGAGGCGTATAAAATAATTGAGTGCACTATGTACACTAACTGTCAAATATTTTACATGGTAGGCAGCTGAAGAGCTAATTTGTCCACATTTTCTCTATTTTCATGTGCCTCAGGTCCTAGGGGAGTCAATGGCAGGCATTTCTCAGCACTGTAAGACAGGTGATGTGGTGGCCTTCGGGGAGAGCGTGGGCTTGGCGTCCAAAGCTCTGTGTGGGCTGACAGAGGCTGCAGGACAGGTGAGATCACAGCGCCATACTAACTCACTCTGACTTACCCTGCTTCTGTTCTCGCCTTCCCTTTTTCTCTTTATTTTTAGATGCTTAGAATTAAACACATACTTTGTTTAACAAAGCAAATTGCTATCAATTTTTAAGGTTGACATAGCCCAAGAAATACAGCGTAAAAGGAAACTGAGACATCTTCACAAGATGGAAATCACTTTCACACATGAACTGTTGCCCTGAACCCTTCTAGTCAATACCCAACAGAGGTGCACACAATCTGACATACTCAGAGCAGACATTAAACAGTCTTCACCCTGCCAGCTGACTAGTCCTAACTTTGTGTGATGTCCTATTTTAATCGATCTGCACCAGTCTAAGAACAGTGGAGGTATTAGCCGTGTGAATCAACAGCTATGAATGATGTGATGGCTCTCTGCCTTAGCCATGCACTGCTGGGTTTTCCCCGTTTGTCCCTCTGTGTTGTCTCGCAGGTTCCTAGTAGGCGGGGGTTAATTAGTACAACTGGGAGCACTTGGCCTGGAGCATTTAAGATCTGGCCTTCTTAGCTTTCGCTCCCTCTTTATTTACCGAGCTTCAGCCTGGTTATTTAAGGTTTTAGCCTGTACAGAATCACACATCTAACATTTGATCACTACTTGAAATGCACAGGAGTGAGGTTATCTTCTTGTGTGTTCCACAGAAAATGTCAGATGATTGTGGGACTGGGACATCCAGTCCTTTCTGTGGTGCTCAGTGTTGGTATTCACACAGAGTCATTGTCTTTTTTGTTTTGAGTGGGTTTTGGGTTTGGGTTGTTGTGGGTTTTGGTGTGAAGCTCTTGTCAGCTCAGTCATAGATATAGGCACTCGCATTGTTGTTGACGTTAGAGTATTTCAGTGTTTGTGCAGGTTCTCATGATGGTTTTCATGAACCATGGTTGTTCAACATTTATCAGCTCTTGGTGTCCCAACCACAGACTCGTAAGATGTTGAAACTGTATTGGTTACACCATATCGTCAAAGGTAATCAAAGGTTTACAGGGCTGGGAGTACATGACACACTTTTGTTTTCTACTCCACAGGCCTCTTATCTTGTAGGTGTTTCTGATCCCAGTAGTCAGTCAGGCCATGAGGGGCTGGTGGATCCCATTCAGTTTGCACGAGCCCACCAAGCTATACAGATGGCTTGTCAGAACTTAGTGGATCCTGCCAGCAGTCCCTCACAGGTAAGATCCATTAAAGGCTGCAGAACATTAGTCCCCTGGCATATGGGGACTGAGTAGTCTTTAATAACTTGCTGTTAATTCTGTAATATCGCTTTAATTAAATACAGTCTTTAAGAATAAACTTGACCTCTGTGTTTAAAGAATCAATGCCCTCATGCCTTACCTAATTTTATTTTATACAGCTATTCCTCTTTGTTAATGGTTTTGGTTCATTTGTTCATAAGGTCTTATCTGCAGCAACAATTGTAGCCAAGCACACCTCGGCTCTCTGTAACGCCTGTCGCCTGGCCTCTTCTAAAACCTCCAACCCAGTGGCTAGGAGACAGTTTGTCCAATCAGCCAAAGAGGTGGCCAACACCACAGCCAACCTCGTCAAAACCATCAAGGTCAACTCCCCAACTGATCAAAACGTTGAGTGTAAATTTGTTACAGATATCTTTTTCATCAAGTGAGAAGATACAGATGTGTGTATAAATACTTACACACTTACAAAAACAGCCAAATGAACAAATATTCATGACTGTTTTATTTCAGGCCTTGGATGGGGATTTTTCTGAAGAGAACAGAAACAGGTGCCGCGTTGCTACAGCCCCCCTCCTCGAGGCTGTGGAAAACCTGACGACCTTTGCCAACAACCCTGAGTTTGCAAGCATTCCAGCTCAGATCAGCAATGAGGTATTCGTTCAGTTGATGTTTGTTTATAATGCGCCTTTAAAATGTCCTTCGCCTTTTCCAGTTAATTGACAGAAAATAAATAAAAATCTTTTCAACGACACAAACGAGATTTGTGACTGTTTTTCAGGAGCAGTGAAAATGTTCAGTTCATCCTACAGAAGATGTTGTGCTTTTCAGTGAGATTCAATGAGTGTTTGTGACTTGTGTACTCAGTTTGCTTAAAAACTGCCTTTTATTTGAGCCAACAAGCAAAGGTTTGTGCAGTGAGCAGGAGAGGAAATTGAATTGAGGTCTAGATTTTTCAGTTCCTTTTGTTATTGTCAAGGAAAGGCTCAAAAAGAAGGATGTATTTTTTGTTCAATCTGAGTGGAATAGTTTGTGCATAGTCCTCTAAAAGCTTTATGGCTGTAATCTGTTGGAGGGCAGTGTTTAACGGTACTTTCGCTTAGCACAGCTGCTCTAATCTTCAGCTTGTTAATCTAATTGTCAAGGGGGGGTTTTGCTTGTATCATGAAGACTGAAGGTGTTTCTTCGTGAATCTGTGTAAAGCTGCCTTTCTAATCTCATCCCCCCCTTTGATTGCACCTTTGATCTCGCTCAGGTAGTCAAGGAATATTAACAACTGTCAGACCAGTATAGCTAGCTCTTCACTGTCGAGCTGTTACCTGGGCTGTTGTTTCTCCTACACTAATCTTTTCATTTCCACAGGGCTCAGCAGCACAGGAGCCCATTGTGCGTTCAGCCCGCTCCATGCTTGATAGCTCCACTTACCTTCTAGAAACAGCCCGCTCACTGGTCCTTAACCCCAAAGATCCCCCCACCTGGTCCATACTAGCCGGCCACTCCAGGACAGTTTCTGACTCCATTAAGAGTCTCATCACCTCTATTAGGTTTGTATTAATCCCACCTGTGATCATATCTGTCTCTGCAGCCGTGTCTTCAAAGTTTAGAAAGGTTTCCTTGCAGTGAGAGAAAAAAAAAAATTCTCATATTGGAGGACTTTTTTATGATATCTGTTCAGCTAAGCAGGAAATTGCTGCATTAGTCTATAGCTACTGAGTTCCCCACTGCTTAGTAATAGATTAGTGAACGGTACAGAACAGTAGGACTCGCTACGGTGGATCTGAAACACATTTCATTATGTGGTTTCCTACCAGCTCTCGCAGCAACTAAGACCTACAATTAACAGACATTAACATTTAACCTTGGCTGACAGTATTTTTCGAGTATTCAAGCATTTGGGAAAACGTGCTGCCACTTTCTCACGGGAGCTGAATGAAAAATGATGGCGTTCTCATGCCTGCATAACAAAAATGAGTTTCAAGCCAGCGGCTGATTAGCTAGGCAGACCATTGTGACTATGTGCTGATTGCCTGGTAAAGCCCATGGTAATAATATGACTGCAAGATTACAGATTGCATTACAGATTCATTTGTGAGCTTTAGGGGTACGGGAAGGTGAATATATATTTTTCATTTTTTTGATCTTTATTTTTTAACCAAGCAAGTTTCTTTTCCTTGTTTTTACTATCTATATTTATCTAAGCTGATCTGCTATGGGTAGATATAAGCATCATTTTTCTTACAACTCAAATCTCCACATTTTGTTTTATATATTTATTTGTAAATTAAGGTAGAGATATTTCTCTCTTTTCCCATTATTTCTGGTGACAGGGACAAGGCACCAGGACAGAGGGAGTGTGATTACTCCATTGATAACATCAATAAGTGTATCCGGGACATTGAGCAAGCTTCACTAGCAGCGGTTGGCCAGACCCTACCCTGCAGAGATGATATCTCTATGGAAGTGAGTTCAAATCCCACATCAGCTGTATCCTGTGTGAGAGGGAAGGGGAACTTAATGAGATCTGTAGTCTTTCTGTTGAGACTTTTACTGTAATTCTCTGCTGTTGTAACTCACCAGGCACTCCAGGAGCAGCTGACATCCTCTGTACAGGAGATCGGTCATCTCATTGATCCAGTCTCTACAGCTGCCCGAGGCGAAGCTGCCCAACTAGGACACAAGGTGCTAGTCTGACAGTGTATCTCTTCATTCCCTCTGGATTTAGGAGCAGAAACACAATTTTGTATGTTGTGGTTCAACTTTTCTCTGACTATTGTCTTAAATGCTTTGTCTCAGGTAACCCAGCTGGCCAGTTACTTTGAGCCACTCATTATGGCATCAGTGGGGCTGGCCTCTAAGCTGCATGACCACCAGCAGCAGATGACCATCCTGGACCAGACCAAGACACTTGCTGAGTCCGCCCTGCAGATGCTCTATGCTGCCAAGGAAGGCGGGGGAAACCCAAAGGTAATGTACAGAGTCAGTCTTACTATTCATATAGATGCTGTGTTTTGCCTGGCATGACTTCAGAGATCAGCTGTAATATAATGGAAAACAACAAGTTTCAAAACGTAATGGAACATCTTTGTTTTAAAGAGTCAGTCCATTCATTGTTGCACATTAATGAATCCCTTCTTTCACAGTTTCTGTAATTCTTTCAGCTATAAACCATTTGTATTATCAAACTGAGCAGAACAAAGCCTCGGGAGTTCTTTCTAAGTTTTCTATATTAGTGTTGGAATTGATTTTAAGATTTAAGTGATTTTTTTTAAACCTGTTCATTGCACAACTTCTAATCCCATTCTGAAATGATTGTGCTTTTACTCAAACTCTGCTGCCATCATTAGAGCCATAAAACATTGAAATGAGCTCCTTAGAAGCTTTTTTTCTTATCAAATTGTCTGACTACCCCAGGCTTTTATAATTTTATTTTTATGGCATTCTGAGATATAGATTTACTATTGTACAAAATAGACTAAGTTTGAATTATTAGCCAGCAGGGATGATATCTGTTCTTAAATCAGAAAGGAACCAGCCTGGTGACACATCCTCTAGTTGGACGCTGAGTTCTTACTAGCTTGAGGTGCACTGTAGAGCTGTTGTCAAGCTGATGAATTACCTCCTGGCTAAACCAAGATGGCATCACAGTAACGTTAATCAGCTGCCTGTGTCCTCAGGCATCCCACACACACGATGCCATCAATGAAGCAGCCCAGCTGATGAAGGAGGCTGTTGATGACATCATGGTGACTCTGAATGAGGCAGCAAGTGAGGGCGGCATGGTTGGGGGTATGGTCGAGTCCATCGCTGAGGCTATGGGCAGGGTGAGTAAAGGTGTGGTTGTCTGTGCTATGACAAACATTGTTATTGTCATTCAGTCTCAAGAGAACGTTTCTTGGGTACTTTGAGTGGATTTCAAGTTGCCACTTGATCCCCAACCTGTCTGAAAGCAGAATGAGTAATTCCACAGTGGGTGTTCTGAAAGTGTGTGCTTGTGAATGACTGTTATTAGTCCAGAAGATAGCACGTTTTAAAATCCACAGCCCACTGGTGATGTTAGTTTTCAGTCATATTGCTAGAGGACATTTGTGTTGACAGTGTAGTTAATAACTGACAGAGACATGCGCAAACTCAGATGTAAAGCACTTGGCCCAGATCAGCAAACACCTATTTTTCCCCTTCTTGTGCCTTTTATACTTTTAATTTGAATGGGCATGTCATCTACAAAATTGAATATCCGTAAAGAATACAAAGTGGAAACGGCTTTACAAATGTATACATTAAAAAAAAAATCATTATTTGACACGTAACTGTGAAATAAATGGGGTTGTATCTGCTTCAAGGAAAAAAATGTAAGTTTAGAATAAGCAATTCAAGCACAGCACTTTAACTCTATTAACATACAGTTGTCTTGGTGTATTAGGATCTGCAACTGTAGACATACATTATTATTACATATATATATCCCACATTATATATGTAATGTGGGGAAATTACATATATATCCTTCACATGTGTAGTAAAAAATAAAAATGGTATACTGTTTTGGTATAATCTGACATCCAAGACATTACAAGTATTTCATCTATACTTCAAAAATCTGAGACTTACTAACTTTGTCAAAGCACTGCAACCAACATATTTACCAATTCATTGGACATTCTCCTGCTGAAAAAATAAAAAGCTCAGCGCTCTCTCTTTGGACTCAGACCACAGATGCATCTGAAAAAGTCAAATAGCATATCATCCTTACATATTTAATGATCAGCCTGATCTGTTTGGTGTGCAAAAATTCTTCATTTCTTTCTGGAACCTGCATCAATGGACAAAGCAAGATACACTGAGAGACATTAAAGGATTTTCATATGATGCGGAATAAAACTAACTCTATATTAATGTTCATCATTCAGCATGTTCATTGGAAATTAGATTTCTAATTTTCTAATTTATATTTGTAAATATTTGTTTATGTATACACCTTAAACCAAATCTGTAGTTACCGTTTCATCTTTACAGCTGGCTGAAGGAACACCCCCTGAACCCGAGGGTTCCTTTGTAGACTACCAAACCACCATGGTCAAATTTTCTAAGGCCATTGCCATCACAGCACAGGAGATGGTGAGCATACAAATGCATTACAATATTCATGCGTAACTCATGTCTGCAGTATTTCCATTAAATCTTCAATGCCGATGTTTGACAATAGGGCTGAAGGAACATTAATCAGTTGATGCTTGTTCTCGCAGATGACTAAGTCGGTAACCTGCCCTGAAGAGCTCGGTGGCCTTGCCTCTCAGGTGACCGTGGACTACGGACAGCTGGCACACCAAGGATACCTTGCTGCAGCCACTGCAGAGCCAGAGGAGGTGAGAAGACTTTTTTTTCTTTTTTTTTTTTTTTTTGGGGGGTGTGGGGGGGAAGGGGTTCA
>VVHJ01022149.1:12614-23907 GCA_015107715.1 Tylochromis polylepis
TGGGGGGAACATTACACTCCTGTATGGAAAAAAAAAAGAATCATTATTCATTGTATCTTTTAGCAATATGCTGCAGAAATGTCAGACTGAGCTATCAGCATAGGTCTGCATTTTACACCAAAATGCTTCCGGATGTATTTGCTCACACACTGATCAGAGCAGATGTTTGGTGTTCTTTGATATGACGCCTCTTCCTCAAGGCTGCACCAGCAATGTGAGATCAAACAGAAATGTACCCCTCCAGCATCAGTCTCTCGCAGCACCCACAGACTCTTGACTTGAAGCTTTTCTCCGTTGTCCAGAGGACGGCAATGTGTGGAAATATTGCACTAATAAGCGCACAGCTCTTATCAATATCTTGTATATAACAGACTGCTGGTTACCATAGCGACATTTTGCCTCTACAAGTCTAAAAGCCTATAGTGATGCTTGTAATGAAGTACCACCCACCCATGAATTGCAGTCTGGAAATTAAAGGTGTAGTGCCAGCATTCCCTCTCTGAGGGTGCTTGAAATCATTTATCACCCACCCGCTGGATAAGAGAGATGCCAGTTAAGGAGTAGTATAATGACACAAATGAGATGGCTGCAGTGAAGCTGATGCCTGGTTATGCTTTCAGGTTGGCTTCCAGATAAAGACGCGGGTGCAAGAATTGGGCCATGGCTGTATTTACCTGGTCCAGAAGGCTGGAGCCCTGCAGCTCAGCCCTACTGACAGCTTCTCCAAACGGGAGCTCATCGAGTGCGCCCGTGCAGTCACGGAGAAGGTAAGCAACGTGGATAGAAACTTGTACATCTCTTTCAGGGAAAAAAGCTAATTTTTAATATTATTTTGACTTTCAAAATCTCATGTGAAATCTTATGTGAAAGAAACATGAATTCAGTTTAAGCATTTTACAAAATGGTTAAATCATTGCTCAGTGTTATAGCTGTATTATTTAATCATAGCTAATTATATAATGCTATAAAGCTTGTGCAAAATATATAATAATACAACAATTTATCATACTTTTGTACTGTTTTAATCTTAAATTTTGAAGAAAAAAGATTAAATGAATCTAATGTTAGCATTGCCTCACTGTATTATTGTAGCACTCATGAGGCCATGTTCTTCTGACCACCCTCACACTGTGCAGTTGACAATATTAATGTCTCCATGCTGTGACCCTGGCAGCTTCTAGCCATGCTGCTCACACATTTTGTCTTCACTCGACAGAAATGATTTGATTCGGCGCTCATATCAGTCTTGAATAATTTGTGCTCTCACACTTGTTGATATGTGAAGCTTGTGCCTTGTTGAAATGCACACCTCGGGGCCCTCCATTTGTTTATGAGTGATGAGCAGACGCAGGTCTTCGAGGGAGTTGTGTGACTTGCAGCATCAGGCTCACCAACTTAATGTGAATGCATAGCAGACTCTGATTTAACGTTTGGTGGGGTTCATTCCTCTTATTCCCAGCTTCCTTGTTTAATCCATATCCTCCAGATGTTTCTGAACATTTGCAGGGTAACTCATTTCACTTATAAAAGTCTCAGACAACACCTTATAGAAAAGCAGCTGTATAGTCATTAAACCGGCACGATGCATCACCAAGGGTAACTTTTAGCCATTTTACACCTTTTAGCAAGATGTTTTAGGGAACTTGCTGTGTAACTATTGTAACGTGTACATGTTCCAGGTATCCTTGGTACTTTCAGCGCTACAGGCAGGAAACAAAGGCACTCAGGCCTGTATCACTGCAGCAGGCGCAGTTTCTGGAATTATTGCTGACCTGGACACCACCATCATGTTCGCCTCAGCTGGAACACTTAACCCTGAGAATGAAGAGTCCTTTGCAGACCACAGGTGCAATGAGACACAAGCAAGACATTCAGACAAAGACCAAAACTCTAAACCTCCTGTGACCATAAAGTTCCATTTGAGATGTTAAAAATGTGAAATGGATTTACAGATTCTCAGCACATAGGAGTTATATCTTTAAGTTGCTGCACTTACACTGTTCTCCATACACTAGAGCCTCAGTCTTCTTTTGATGACTCATTCGAAAGAAATGCAGCCTGCCAATAAAGCTAAATACTGAGCTGCATTTCACATAATGTAGATTTTTTAAAAATTGTCCTTGTTCAGTAGTTTTGCTCAGAAAGCAGACATGGCTTCCTTTCCTGTTGCTGTTGAGTGTGACTTTGGAGCAGATTGTGTCACAATGTGTCCCATCCTTTAGGGAAAGCATCTTGAAGACAGCCAAGGCACTAGTGGAGGACACCAAGCTGCTGGTTGCTGGGGCAGCGTCAACCCAGGAGAAGCTGGCCCAGGCTGCCCAGTCTTCAGCCAAGACCATCACTCAGCTCACAGAGGTGGTCAAACTGGGAGCAACCAGTATGGGCTCTGAGGACCCAGAGACACAGGTAATCAGAATCTGAAATCGAGTGGTTAAAAAGGTATATATTTATCTCCAGAAAGCACTTCTATATTTCACCAGTAATCATAATATGGTACTCTATTATTAGTCATCTACTATCTTTCTTGTATACCCAGTGTAAGATTTTTCTATATAATTGCAGTTTGATCTGATACACATGGTCTGTTCCTTCCCCTGTGTATATGTCTCTATCTCTACCCTCCACTAAGTCTGAAGTATCATGACAAGGTGGGAGTGATAAGGACTGCAGTGGTAAATCCTCTCCCTAGGGCTCAACTGATAAACCTTTACTCTGACCATTGTGCCGTATTGATTCCAGCTCTATCCCCCCAGGTGGTTCTGATAAATGCAGTGCGGGATGTGGCCAAGGCTCTGGCCGAACTCATTGGTGCCACCAAATGTGCTGCAGGCAAACCAGCTGACGACCCCTCCATGTATCAGCTGAAGAGTGCTGCCAAGGTGAGGAAATAAACCACTCAAACTGTCACATCTGGTTTAGCTGTGCAGTGATTTTCTTTTTTGGAGGGGCACATCTTTAATTTATTGTTCAGCTGAGGCTTGCTCACAGAGAGGATGCTCCATGTAGATATGTATTTATAAATTTTCTCCTTGCATTGTTGCGCTAGTTTGATATATGTGGTTGCACTGCAGTGTGAAGCTGTTTTTTGCAAGGATATGACAGCTGTTATCAGGATGTGTAAGATTTGTCGTATCTGTGGGACTTAAGCCATCACTTTCTATGCAGGAGAGAGAGGGAGGGGACTGTGTGCTTTACTGAAAACTATAACAAGATGTTCTGCATTGTCACTGCTGGAACTACAGTAAGGCAGGGTTTTTTTTGTATCAGCTTTAATATCAGTGCAAGGAAGGCACAGGCAAAATATAGAAGATTTAAAGTGGCATAAAATGTAAAATTCATACATTTGGAAAAAATATGCCTTTGATATTAATTTTGAGCAATTAAAATACAGTGAAGATGGTGGTTCACATCTAATGTGGTGTGCATATTACAAAAAGGATCAAAAATTAAATTATATTAATACAGCTGATGGATGGCTTTTCTATATATGAAGCGAATACGAGTACAGATAAAATCAGTATATCAACACTAATCAGTTGAATCAGTTAGCTGAGGTTTTGTTGGTCTAATTTATCATTAATGCATCCCCTATTATTGTTTCTTCTTAAGGGTATTAAATAATCTAATGGACCTGACAGGCATCCAGCAACAATGGAACAAGTGAAATGTTAAAATATTTGGTGTGGGAACAGTGGCTTAGAAAATGAACTTCTAATGGGTGGTGGTGTATAGCTTCCTGGGTGTATCTAGTGGAATGACAAGCTGCCCAGTCCAGAGATGGGTAAAGTATTTAAACCTTTTGTTTTTAAGTATTTCTCAAAAGCAGAAAGGAATTGATAAAACTCTCAGAAGCCATGCATCATGTGCCACTGTCTTTCACTGTTTTTTCACTGTCTGCCTATCTTTATATACATGTTTTGTCTCTTTTGTTCTCTCTCTTTCTCTCAGCACACAGTGTTTATTTGCATCTCTACACCTTAACATAACATGAATCTGTGAAGGTTAAAATGTTCTGGAGCTTCATCCCTTGTGGTTGTAAGGGAACTGGTGTAAAAGAAAAATCTGCTAATTAATAAAATATTCTGAGTTATCCACTGTGGTGAATCCTTGTAAATAAGGGAGAAGCTAGTACTAGATTTTCAGATAAGTCTAGACAGCAGGTTCAAAAAATGTTTGTCTGGGGGGGAAAAAATATCTGCAAACTTCTTGTACCTGTAAATGTTGCCCATGTTTTCTCATATAAATGGCCCACCCATGGACATACTCATGCTGACAGATTGTTTCAGTTCATCCAACATATGGTGACCTCCAAATGGGACCCTTCCAAACCCCTGGTGATGTTTCTCAAATTCCCAAGCAGATAATGCACACTTTGGTTGAATACAGCACAGACAGAGCAGAACGTGTCGCCATGAGTCAGTGAAATTTTAATAGCTTTTTTTTTCATATCTGTGGCAATAAATAAACTACATTACTAGTATTTAATAATCCTGCTTTTTAATTTGAAATGCACCACTCTGTCTTTATCTCCAGCAGCTGATATATTTCATTTTTATTAGATAAGCACCCTTAACACCATTTTTCCCTGTATAAGAATCAGTGAAGGGGAAAGCAATAATAATATAATATGTTTTGCCATTGAGGAGAAAGAGCTCCACCTCCTGGTTTGTCTATAGGCCTCATCATCGTGCTCCTTATTTGACAGGTCATGGTGACCAACGTGACGTCGCTCCTCAAAACAGTGAAGGCAGTGGAGGATGAAGCCACCCGTGGGACGAGGGCACTGGAAGCCGCCATTGAGTGCATCAAGCAGGAGCTGACGGTAAGCGCACCTGACAGGCCAAACCTCTTCTTTATGGTTTATTAGGAGTCAAAATGTTGAGACCCTGCTTTTCTGGAAAAAACATCTCAAAGAAGATATCTATGTCTATTATTCAGGGTAAAACAGCAGAGCTTTTTGTTCTTTGTTCCTTTGTTATGTCCAGCTCTTTTCCTCCTGATTCCCTCTTAACCCCTGTAGGTTTCCCACAGCTCTTATAAGAGACTGGGTAGCAGATGTGACTGAGAAAGGAAGATTTTAAGACTGTTTTTTTTTTTCCTTAAAGAAACTGCTAATCCTTATCAGATGACCCTACATCCTAATTATTCTGGTGTCTATGTCAATATTTTCTGTCCACTTTAAGTCTCTACTGCTGTACAATGTTCACGTGCACTCCTGTATTATCATATCTGAGCCCCATGGCTGTATCAACCTGTGCTTGTGGCTCATCATCGTGTCAGGTGTTCCAGTCCAAGGACATCCCAGAAAAGTCCACCTCACCTGAAGAGTTCACCCGCATGACAAAGGGCATCACCATAGCAACAGCCAAGGCAGTGGCCGCAGGCAACTCTGCTCAGCAGGAGGATGTGATCGCCACTGCCAACCTGAGCCGCAAAGCCATCTCTGATATGCTGACTACCTGCAAGGTGCTAATCCACACCGCTCGACCAAAGCAGACCTCACGCAGACAGCACCAGGCTGCCAGGGAGCATGTGAGCCCAGCCTGTGGAGAGCAGATATTACAGAGGCTAGTCTACTGTATGTCTGCTCCCACTGCTAATGACTCAGTCACTTTTCAAAGTCATGCAGCGAGGCATCACTCAGGATGTCCTTCAGCAAACAGCAGGGCGCTTGTAAAAAGACAAAAATAAAACGATGTACAAACATTGCAGGCTATGGTTTTAAAAATCAAAGCACAACAGTGACTGAAGATTTTTGGTTTTCTGGTAGCTTTGAATTTTATCTGTAATTGGAACTAGATAATGTGCAACTCCACAAGCAAAATGATCTATAAGCTCTCCCTGACCTCACGTAGCGCATTTGCACTCGTGTTAAATGTTACCTTTCCTATGGGAACAATTTCAGTGTCCTATCCTAAATCTCCTGTTCTCCTGTATTGTTTTCTTACCCTTACAGCAAGCAGCATATCACCCTGAAGTCGGTGAGGAACTGAGGAGTAAAGCCCTGCAATATGGCTCTGAGTGCACCACCGGATATATCAACCTTCTGGAGCAAGTCTTGCAGGTTGGAAAGAAGCAGTCTCATAAATAAAGGATACAAGTGATTTTGTGTGCATCTCCTGGCCTCTTGCCACTCACCCTGCACTGATAAATAAGTCTCAGACTTCCTCATAGCATAAAACGTAAAAATTGTGTTAGGCCACTATGCAAGCCTTTAGAAAATCTAATTTTATTTTGTGTTTATTTTTTCTGTTGTTGAATATATTTGCATAAAAATTAGCAACTCATTCTGATGAAATTACTTTGTTGCAAAAATTACTGCATGTATTGCGTGAAGACAAGTGTGTCCATCTGAGACAAATTGCCATTTAATGCATTAAGTATCATAATTACGGATCTCGTTTGCATAATTAATGGGCACATCATGCCGAGTCTGGCAGGACATCAGGCACATGAAGGACTTTAAAATCCACAACATATAACTTATTTACAGAAATAGTTGCTCAAGTAACAAAAATGAATCCTCAACTTTTACATTCTGCAATAAAGTTCAGTCTCTTTCAGCAAGTTAATTATAAATTATACTCAGAATTCTTAACATGTAATCAAGAAAGGTTAAAAATGAACAGATTTGTTTTGTAAAGAATTATCTTTGACTAATCTTTTACCGTGCGTTACCTTTGCTTCTTGTGTGTGTGTGTGTGTGTGTGTGTGTGTGTGTGTGTGTGTGTGTGTGTGTGTGTGTGTGTGTGTGTGTGCCTTTGCACATGTTTGGCTCTTGTGTTTTCAGGTGCTGCAGAAGCCCACACCAGAGCAGAAGCAGCAGCTGGCTGTGCACTCGAAGCATGTGGCAGCGTGTGTGACGGAGCTCGTCCAGATCGCAGAGGCCATGAAAGGTGAGTCCAGACGCACAGCTGATGACACACACACTCTCACAGAACACACACAAGAGAATAGCTTAACAGTCTTTACTTACGAGTGACCCCATCCTGACTGATGTCAGGATTTTATGGATGCACATAAAAGTTGCGTATGCTTAACTGTTTAAGTGCATCTTACTCTAAACAGTATTTTGAAAAGGACACATTCATTTTATGAAGGTATGGGCGATAGCCATAAAGTTTAAGCTGAACACTTTTGTTTTATAAATGACTGTAGGTACACTCAGTGTAAAACCCTAAACTGGAGAATACATTTTTAAAGGAGGGGGAATTTCCCTTAGGAGCCAACTCAATCAGATAAAATGTAAAAAACATGACAGGATTGTGGAGATGGTGGAGATTAGTCAAAGGAGCCCTAATCCTCTTGTGTGTGAATATCATGGTGCCAGTGAGTCAAGCTCCCAAACCTATGTGTGTGCGCGCGCCCTGATAAAGATGGGTCACGAGAATCACTTTAGAATATTGAAATCACACCAAAGAGTGATTACCGTGCTGTCTTTCAAATTAAGCTCTGTAGGATGGTTATGACACAAACATATTAGAGTAGTGTTTTTTTTTCTCTAGATGTTGCAATGCTCCATCTGACAGGAGTAATAGATTGTGTTTGGATGAGAATTAGATTTCAGCGTACTGCCTGAGACACAGCGGGGCTATCCGCTTCACCTCTCTAATGTCCCATGTGCTCTCTCCCTCTCTCCTCCCTGCTCTTTCCTTGCTGCCTCAGACGGAGGTAAGTGGGATATGGTCTGTTTTGTTCCTCCAGATCACCTTTCATGCAGTCAGAAGGGGGTAGAGAGTAGACGGTTTCAGGGTAGGGTGGGGGGTGCACAACAGATTTCCCCAGAGCTCGAGATAATCTATGAAAACATCGTTCCATCTGCTTTACCAAGCTGTTCAAAAACGGCTACATTTTATGGGCACTTAAAAACTTACAAAAAGACAACGATCCATCAAATGTGCATTTCGTCTAATTTTAGCCATCTTACTCAATTTTCAGACATTACTGTCATACTGCAAACAGTTCTTGGGAATGTATAGAAAGCTCAGATTTAAGACATATGAGGCATGCTACGTGTGAACAGAAACATTTGTTTGAAGCAAAGCAGGACTACTTCTTACATAAAATGATACTATCACTTTTTACTTGTACTTTTTTGAAAGTCTGTTGAAAAACTACTGCGATAATCACTGTTTGGCTATGTTTTGATCTCTTCCAGGATCAGAGTGCGTAGACCCTGAGGACCCCACTGTCATCGCTGAGACTGAGCTGCTCGGAGCAGCAGCATCCATTGAAGCTGCAGCCAAGAAACTAGAGCAGCTGAAACCCAGGGCCAAGCCCAAGGTATAAGTGCCCCTCTCAACCTTTTCCACCCACACAAACCCACGCACAGGTTTTTGCCATTAATCAGCAGGGAGACAATGTGGGGTGTAGGCAGGAAAAGGTGACACCGGCTTTGAAGTGGAGTCTTTTTTTTTTCTTTTTCTTTCTATTAACCGAGCTGCGAACATGGGATCATGAAAGGAGAAAATTATTCTGTTACACATGCCATGTTGACTCAGACAACTTGGTCCAGTGATCTAACTTGTACGACTTTCTTCAAAGGTAGTTTGAGACTTTATTTTGAGTTGCACTGCCAAGAGACGCAATTACACAGCTGGGTCTTCAAGCTTATTTTGGAAGGGAGTTCAAAAGTGCGATGAACTGTTGTGACCCTTTGTGAAAGAGAGGTTCTCTGCCTTATTGGACACATTTCCTTTTGTTTCTTTGCAGTGTTCATCATTTCTAAACGAAACAGGGAGGTTTTCTCAGCCTGTTGTTCACCTCCCCCCACACACACACACTGCAGTATTGCCTAAAAAAACAGAGTGACTTTAGCCCTTAACAAGCAGAGAAAATGGATAGATAACTGTCCTTTTGTGAAGTCGAATTACTTGCGTTTTGTATGCAATACAGGATTGTGGTTTGAGGTGTGCTCTGCATGATTGTGTCTGTCTCTGGAGACTGGATAGTTAGATCTATGTGGTCTTGCTTTTTGTGCCTCTAGTGCTTTTCCCTTTTCTATCAGTTCAAACCTCTGTCTGTGTGTGATTTAAAAATCTATATATTTATAATACATCAGCTTTTATGAAGACTGTATAATGCTCTGCTTTGTACTACAATTCCAGAGCTGCAGACTGCATTTATGACGACCTTTGTGTTTATGAAAAGGGATTAGTGGGTGAAAGGCGCTTCCTCTTTTTGATGTCAGTGTCTCCCTCTAGTGATCTAAGAGGAAGTTTTAGTATTTAAAAGGAGAATACCTCTGTGTCCTGAACTATTCTGTCCTTGTGAGCAATTTATTTTTATTCATATATATATATATATATATATATGTATGTATATATATATAAAAATTTGTAACCGTGCTATCCTGTGATTTGTGCTCATGTAGTGTACAGGACAAAATTAAATCCCAGGTCTGAGATACAGATTTTATGGGGATGTGAAAACATGGTTCAAAGCAAGACGGTGAACTGTACAAGCTATTCTTTTTTTAATATCACAAAGCAGGCTTAATGTTTCTTTAAAAAAAAACACATGGGTTCAAACAGATGTTTAGGTTATTTGTTTAAAACTGCTTGAATTCTTTCTCGTCTCCCCCCTCCCTTCCTTTCTGTTCCTTCATCCCTCCCATCCAAAAGGAGGGAGGGCTCTCCTGCCCCCCAAGCATGTTTCCTTGCTCCCTACCCCTCAAGCCATTGTAGACTTGGAAGCCTTCTCTGCAGGGCTCTGTCTGATATGTTTGATATATTAGGTTGTTATTCAGTCCAACTATATATCAAACATATTCCTACAGTGTCCCGCCCTGTCTCCAGCCACGTGTGCCTTATGTGTTTATCGAGGTCTGTGATCAACTGCATGCTGTTGACTGATGTTGCAGAGATGGTCATTTGTTAAATGTCCTTGAACTGATGCCCTTTGATCTTTACTCTGCTTTTTACTTTGGTGTAGTGACTGGATTTATCATATCATACATCTGCTGCCACTTTGTGTGAAGCTAAAAATTAAGTAGTACTGCTTATGTTCCCTTATTGGGACACAGATACAACTGAGGACAATGAGCCCATGACTTCCATGTTTTTTCTTTAATTTTGAAGGTTTTAGAAAGCTGTGTAGGACATTAGTCTAAAAAGTAGTACAAGGCAGATTGTTTAGTTTGCATATATTGTATTTTTAAGCCATTCGAATGCATTTATAAAGCTTTTTAACACTCTTGAATGTAAGGTTTTAAAAGCATTTGTGGGCATAATTATTCCAAGTTGGCACAGTATTATGAGATTCTTGGCGCTGGGTTACACAACACATTAAGGTTAGTCATCTATAAAGATGTGTATAGAGAACAAGATTAAAATTTCTAAGGTTGAAAAATGAAGCCATTTCTCACAAACTTGTGCTTTACCATGGCTTTGAGCTTTAAAGTATCAGCACTGAGGTTATAGCACCATTCATCTAATAACACAAAGGATTTATGAGCAGTATTTGCCAGAATATAAGTAAAGTGTAATAGAAGAAAACACCACAATTATCAAAGCTTTGGCAGTCTCCCATTACGGGTGTGAATGTGCAAGAGTGTGAAGCAGGTTTTGACTGGACAGACTGTGGAGGATGCGAGCTTGGCCAAGACGCATTGTAAAAATAAAAGCTGAAATTGTTTTTAAATTAGGATTGTACTCTGTATTTTAATTAGTCCTCTAAATGCATATAAGTGACTTGGTCCCCCACCCACAGATGCTTATCCCAGGAGTGTAGATGCAAAGGTGATGATGATCTTTAAGTAAGTTTTGTAACTAAGTTTTGTGGTTTACCTTCCAGCAGGCAGATGAGACACTGGATTTTGAGGAGCAGATCTTAGAAGCAGCGAAGTCCATTGCTGCAGCAACTAGTGCTCTTGTTAAATCTGCATCTGCAGCTCAGAGAGAACTGGTGGCACAGGGCAAGGTCAGTCTACACAATCTCCAAACCTTAGGCACTTGTAAAGTACTCTGTAGTAACACAGTGCAACATCTGAATTTCTCCCCCAAACTCTACCTCAGGTGGGATCCAATCAAGCCAATGCAGTCGACGATGGCCAGTGGTCACAGGGTCTCATATCAGCTGTAAGTTGCTGTGAATTCTTCTAAAACCTTCCTTCTATAACACCAAATGAGGCTTTAAATAAACCTATAACATGTACATTTCTTTAATGCTTTAATGAATCATTTCAATGTAAGCAGTTATCTCCTGGAAGTTTTCAGTCTTTTGAATATGTGGTTTTATATCTGAGGGCCCCATCCAAAGTTGTGTTTCTTAATGTTTACAGGCCTCCCAAATA